>ML390225.1:39810-58311 GCA_005239525.1 Nicotiana knightiana | reverse complement strand
CCCCCAACCCAAACAATCAATTAGAGTTCAAATGAATTTGGAATCTAAGTTGCCCTAATAAGATTAAATTCTTAACAAAATACCATGCAGAAAATACCTCTCACAAATTGGTTTAAACATTGATCTCAACTGTCCTGTAAGCAAATGCAAAGTTGAGGAGTCCATAACCCATATTTTCTTCAATTGTAAAGCCAACAAACGTTTTTGGGAGTCTTGGGTGAAATTTTTTTTATAAAGAGGATGACGAACACTGGCTTCTTCAATTAAAAGCCTTCGATTACCCTCTAAAAAACAAGTTTATTAATTGTAACCCCTTCTTCCCTTTTGCCATCTGGCACATCTGGCTAAATAGGAATAACAACAATCAGAATAATGCTGACAATCCCATAAATTGTATTCAAATTATCCAGAGGGCTACTGAGTTTAAGCTCCTCACTGAAAAGAGCCTGAACACCCCCCAAAAAATTTCCATAAAGGTTAAGTGGAACAAACCACCAAAAGAATGGTTTAAATTCAATATAGATGATAGTTTCAATAACCATAATAAAAAATGTGGCCTAGGAGGTGTATTCAGAAATGCCAATGGAAAATAGGTGGTTGGATTTGCAAAATCTACCCATGCTAGCGGCTCACTGCACGCAGAAATGAAGGCTCTCATAGAGGGACTCAAAACAACACAATAATGGGGAATGTTCCCTCTTGAAATAGATACAGACTCCACGGAGGTAATCCACTCTATACAGCAAGGCAACAGATTATATGATAACATTATTAATGAATGCAGGTTGGTCATGCACCAACAGAAGGTAACCCTCCAACACATATTCAGGCAAGGGAATAGGATAGCTCATCATCTGGCAAAGAAGGCTGATGCAAAGGGAAAACAACATTTTGTACTGCCTCCCTTATGTAGACCTATTGCGGAAAGTGAACAAAAAGAACACTATTTTTGTTAAGTTATTTCAGGCCCCCAAAACACCATCTCTATGAACCTTGTCTTCTGTGGCCGCACAATAATTGTGCTGTCCGCACTTTGTGAAGAAATTTTGACAGTGGCTCTTCATAGTCTGCGGCCGGACACAGTATTGTGCGGTCCGTACTTTGGTCTATTTCGCCTTGTTTTGGTCCTTGTCCAATTTTACTCCTTCTTGAGTTGATTTTCGTTACTTTGGCTAGTTTCCCAATATTCATGCAAGAAAGCACATTTCATTAGTTCTTGGGAATACCTTTAAGCATTTTTGAGCGAAAACATAAGTAAAAGAGAGCAAATAAGCAGTCAAAATCCCTACTTATCAATGCCAAGAACAAGGAGTTGTTTAAATAAGCACCTTTGATAATAATTTTACTTCCAAGTACTTCCTTCTCTGTTGAATGAATGCTGGGTTAGGTTTTGTTCTAAATTACTCATTTTATTTTTTCGATTGACTATATGTAACTTCAAACTTACATGAATATTTGACTATATATTGGCAATATCTCCCATATACATACATATATATATATATATACATATATATATATATATACATATATATATATATATATATATGACCTATGTGAATTGTCGATTTTGGTTTTCAGGTTATTCAGAATCGAATTGGAAGAATGCATTTCATTGTTGAAGCTTTAAATTGGGAGAGTTGACCAAGTTTGACTTGTTATGAATTTGAACCCGAAACGGAGTTTTGATGGCTCCGGCAGGTCCGTATAGTGATTATGGAATCGGGCGTATGCCCGAATTTTCATTTGGAGGTTCCTAGAAGGTTTCAACACAAATTGGCAAAAATTAGAAATTTGAAGGGTTGGAAACTTCGTAAGTTTGACCTGAAGTTGCCTTTGAGGATATCAGATTTGGATTGTGGTTCCGGGAATTGTAATAGTTTTGTTATGTCATTTGGGACTTGTGTGCAAACTTTGGGTTCTTTCCGGGCTAATTTGATATGTTTCGGTGCGAGTTGTGGAAATTGGAAGTTCAATGTTCATAGATTTTAATTTGAGGTAAGAATCATCGTCTTGATGTTGTTATGTGTGATTTGAGGCCTCGAGTATGTCCGTGTTATGTTATTGGACTTGTTGGTATATTCAGACGGGGTCCCGAGTGGCTCGGTTGAGTTTCGGACAAGGTTTAGATCATTTCATCACACTTTTAGATTTTTGCTAAGCTGGTGGTTCTAGTGTTCCGCAGCTGTGAACGGTATTGCACAGGTGCGATGGCCGCAGAAACGAGCCCAGGTGCGCAGATGTGAGAATGCACTGTTGGGTGGGAGTCTACAAATGCGGAGGGATTTTCACAGAAGCACGACCGCAAATGTGGTTCTGAGCATCGCAAGCAACCACTGGAGGGTCGAGGCTGTCTCACAAATGCGAGCCTTTTTTTGCAAAAGTGAAGGTCGCAGATGCGTCCACTTATTCGCAAATGCGAAAATGCTGGAAGAAGCTATAAATTGAGGGTCTTGGTTTTTTCTTCATTTTTGGAGCTATAAAGCTCGAATTAAGGCGATCCTTGAAGCAATATTCACCATATGAATTGAGGTAAGTATTCTCTACTTGGTTTTGGTTATATTTAACGAATCTATCTTCATTTTTGGTAATTGGATTGTGAATTTTAAAGAGAAAATTGGGAGTTTTGGCCTAAAGTTTCATAATATGAAATTTTGAGTTTTGAACATCGGTTTGAGTCGGAATTGAGTGAAACAAGTATGGTTGAACTCGTAATTGAATGGATTGTCGGATTTTTGTGAGTTTTGTCGGGTTCCGAGGCGCGGACGTGGGTGTGATTTTTGGCCGGTTTTAGATTTTGATTAAGGATTTGATCTTTGTAATTTGGAATTATTTCCTTGGGCTTTATTTGATGTATTTGAGTTGCTTTTGGCTAGTTTTGAGCCGTTCGAAAGTCGCTATGTGCGTGATGGCATCTTTGGAGCATCACTTGGCTTGCTTGTTCTTGGTATTGGCTTGTTCGAGGTAAGTAACTCTTCTAAACTTAGTGCTAAGGGTATGAAACCCCGAAATATGTGTTATGTGATTAGTATTGAGGTGACGCACATGCTAGGTGACGGGCATGTGGGCGTGCACCATATGAATTGGGACTCTGTTGTTTCCATCGCACTCTATAATGGTCCTACTTTATTGATATCCGTGTTTTCATCATGTGATAAAGTAATTGAGCTGTCAATCATGCTAGATATCATGTTTAGGCTATATGCTGGTACTGTTGGGACCCATAGTGGTCGTTTCTTGCTATTGACTTATTGATTTCATTAAAAAATTTCGTACTCAGTCATATTCATGCATTACATATCATATCTCAGTCTTTGTTGTTATTTATTATACATCATATCATCATTTTTGAGCTAGTTTCATGGCATTGTGAGCCCGTGAGAGAGAGACTGGAGAGATTGATGACTGAATGAGGTCGGGGGCCTGTTTGTGAGGATATTGTCACTATAGCACGTGAGTTGTCCGTGCGGATCCAGATATTGATACCGTAGCATGTGAGTTGTCCGTGCATCATGTGAGTTGTCCATACGGATCCAGATATTGATATTATAGCACGTGAGTTGTCCGTACAACATGTGAGTTGTCCGTGCGAATTATAGGGCTTGGGCTGTATGAGCCCCTCTGGAGTCTGTACACCCCCAGTGAGCACAGTTGCTAGCAGTTATTATGTATGGGATATATCTGCCTTCATCAGTATTGAGTGACTGAGTGTGTCGAGTGATTGAGCGTTATGAGTGGGAAGAATGAGACAGTGAGATTGAGTGCTCTAGAGTATGAGTACATGAATTCATCACTGAGATGACTGCATTTGACACGCGTACTTGAGTTACATGCATAGAGATGCATTTTCTTCTACTACCCGATATTTGTGACATTAATGATTTTACCTGTATCTTGACATATAAGCATAGAGATGTACATTCCTCATGCTATCTGAAAATGAAACATCTTAATTATTGTTGAAAGGATTTTTTTGGGAAAACCACAATTGTCAAACTTACTCATATTTTTGGTAATTTCGGTAAAAGATTTGGGTTTTCACTAAGATACTTGAAAAGCATGCCTACTTTTCTGGAACTGTGAACGAGCTGAGCATATTATTTCTGAGATACTTCTTTATTTACTTGCCTTGCATTGTTATGAATTACTATTGGTTGTTGGATTGGACCCAACCTATGTTACAGCTCGTCACTACCTTCAACCTAAGGTTAGGTTTTTTACTTACTGAGCATATGGAGTCGGTTATACTCATACTACACTTCTGCACCTTGCGTGCAGATGTTGGTTGTTGATGTTGTTGTGTTCGTTGGGAGATGGAATTGATGATGTACATGCGTTCCTGTTGTAGCTGCCTCTTGTTCATGGCAGCCTTAGATCTATAAAACTTTGTTTATATACTTTTCAAACGGATGATGTATTTGCTTCTTTTCAGCTTTATAAACTCTATTCTTAGAAGCTCATGATTTGTACTACTAGTCTTTGGAAAATGTATGAAAGATTCAGTTAATTCCTTTTGTTTAATTGTCTTGTTAATATTGTTAAAATTGGATAGTTATTAGTTGGCTTACCTAGCGGATCGGGTTAGCTGCCATCGTGACTAATGCAAACATAAACATGTATGGCTACGGATTGTATGTTGCTTTGTGTAAGTTTTACCTGCGGAGTTCTAAAAGAGATAATTATATGTCATGAGACAACACAGACAAATTAACATGACAAAAGTATTGCTTTATAATTTGTATATGAAGTGTAAGTTTTGTGTTTAATTTTTCATTCATTTGATTCGATGCAAAAATATTGATAGGTTTTTATACATAGAGTATTGTTTTTTTAATTTTTTGTTCCTTTTATCTGCTAATGTTTTTGAATTTTGTTGATAATGTGATGTTATTTATTACGATTGAGTTTATCTTAATCTTAATGTGTTTAAATTGCTTTAGGAAAACTGTAGAGATTATAATACGTATATATATATAATGTAATGCAGACATAAACATGTATGGCTACGAATTGTATGTTGCTTTGTGTAAGTTTTACCTGAGAGTTCTAAAAGAAATAATTATTTGTCATAAGACAACACATAGACATATTAACATGACAAAAGTAATGATTTTTAATTTGTATATGAAGTGCAAGTTTTGTGTTTAATTTTTCGTTCCTTTGAATCAGTGAAAAAATATTGATAGATTTTTATACATAGAGTATTGTTTTTCCAATTTTGTTTTCCTTTTGTCTGCTAATACCTTTGAATTTGTTGATAATGTGATGTTATTTATTATGATTGAGTTTATCTTAATCTTCTTGTATTTAAATTACTGTAACGACCTGACCTGTCGTTTTGCGTTATCGGACCCCATTCTCCTAAATGAAACTTCTCATAGTAGCTTATTGTGATTTATGACTTGCGGGGACGGGTGGTTCGAGATTCGGAAGTGTTTAGAAAGATATTGGAACACTTGGTTCCTTCAGGTTAGCCTTTAAGGCCAAGTTTGACTTCGATCAATATTTTGAGTATACGGCCTCGGAATCGAGTTTGGACGGTTCCGGTAGCTTCGTATGATGATTTCGGACTTCCGCGTATGTTCGAAATGGGTTTTGGATGACCCGGGAGTGTTTCGGCACCCAATATCGAAATAAGAGTTTCCTTAAGTTCATATTGTGGTTTGGGGCGTGTTTTTGTGTTATCGAGATCCGAACGGAATTCCGAGACTGGGAATAGTTCTGTTATGTCATTTATGACTTGCCTGCAAAATTTGGTGTCATTCCAAGTAGCATAGGTCGGTTCGGCGCATTGTTAGCGAATTCAAGAAACTTAAAGCTCCTAAGTTTGATTCTAGGGGTTTTGAGGTGTGATTTTGAATTTTAGCATTGTTGTGGGTGTTCCGAAGGCTCGAGCGAGTCCGTATTATGATTTGGGATTTGTTGGTATATTTGGACGGGGGCTCGGGTAGGCCCAGGTGCCTCTCGAGCACCAAATGATGCCAAAAACCAGCTGAAGCAGTTGCTGGTGCACCTGATCTGGTGTGACCGCAGGTGTGGTTGCCCAGTCGCAGGTACAAGACCGCTCATGCGGTCCCGGCCTCGCAGGTGTGACCCCTAAGTGGGCTGCCCAGTTCTCGCAGGTGTGGGCCTTTCCCCGCAGGTGCGGACTACTGCCCGCAGGTGCGAGCCCAGACCCTTGTCCCATTTTCCGCAGGTGCGGGCTATTGCTCACAGGTGCGAGACCGCAGGTGCGGTCCTTGAGCCCCAGGTGCGGAATTACTGTAGGCAGTGTGTTCTTGTAAAGCACGGGAAATTTTCATTTACTCCATTTTTCTTCCACCATTGTTGACCTAGAGAGCTTGGGAAAGGGCCAATCCATCTAGCTACTGAAAGGTAAGTCAATTTTACCCTAAAGTTAGTTAATGCATGATTCCTAGTTGAATTTAACTACCTAATTAGTGAAAAATTAAGGATTTGGGTAGTAACCCAGGGCTTTCGAGAATTTAGAGAATTACCCGTGAATTGGCTATGAAATCATACAAATATCATATATTAATGATCTCTAGGTTATGGGTGAGAATTTCCTTCGAGAATTTTCGGAATCCGAGCGTGCGGGCCCGAGGGTGGATTTTGGGATTTCTTCAAGAATGATTAATTGACCAAATAACTAGGAGAATTCCATGCTTTGAGTATAATTTGATATATTTGTATAACATTGGCCAGTTTCGAGTCCTTGGGTGACGAGTTTGGAGTTTCGGGCGTGTTCTTGGTCCGGAAAGTAGATTCGACACGAGATGAGTCTCTTTTCTAACCTCGTAAGAGGGAATTGTCCCCATAGGTGATTTAAATGCTATGTGTGATGTTTGTGGGGGCTACGTACGTACAAAGTGACGAGAGTCCGTACGTAGCGACTATTATTATTATGTCCGTGTAGTTAGGTCCACATCATGCCTTGTGTTCTTCCTCGTAATGAATTATATGTTATGAATTCATGTGATATGTAGCATTGTTTCCCTGAGATTTATGGAATTTGATAATCTGAAGGAGTTGATTATGGAAAGTAATTTTAAAAGAATATTTTGTGTGCATGTGACCGCTTTGCAATTTACATTCCGCTCGCGGAGTGTGATTTCCCCCACTCTCATGGGAGTGGGCCGTACGCCACGGCGGATTGAAAGATGCACTTATGGTTCGGGCCGTTCGATACTCGGCAATGCATAGATATGATTATTTTATGGCAAAGATGCACTTATGGTTCGGGCCGTTCAACCCTTGGCAGTGCATAAATATGATTATTTTATGGTAAGATGCACTTATGGTTCGGGTCGTTCGACCCTCGGCAGTGCACAAATATGATTATTTTTATGGCTCAGGCCGGTTGTCCTTATCCCGTATGCACATGATAAATTTTTATTGAATTCATGGATATTGATTTCACAGATATTTGGGGGAAGATGAAGTAGTAATTGTTTGTTTACTTATAGTATTTACTTGGATTTCAGTGCCATATATATTTGCTGCTTCACTACCTTTACATGCCTACCGTTTTCATCATATTCTGTTAAATTATATTGTTGGACCTTAGTGAGTGTCAAGTCGACCTCTCATCACTACTTCTTCGAGATTAGACGGGATACTCACTGGGTACATATTTATTTATGTACTCATGATACGCTTCTCTACTTAATTGTACAGGTTCTGAGGCTGGCGCATCTGGTTTTCAGACCGGAGCTTGATTCTGATTATAGTCGGACTTGACTTCACGGTGAGCTGCTTCTCCTGGCGACGTTCGGCAGCACCATGGAGTTTCTTTTGCTTATTTCCCGTATATTTCTTTCAGACAGTGGGGCTGTATATTATATCTTTTGTATATTCTGTTAGTATGCCCGTAGGACTTGTGACACTAGTTCTTGGCACACACATGGTAATTATTATGGATTATGGGTCTGTATATATATATTGGCTCACGCCTCCTTATGACCGCTTTTGATTAAAACTGGCTAATTATCCTTTTCGATTTATGTTTTAAGCTTTAAAAACATGGTATATGTTGAAATATTTAATCAGATAAGAAAGAACCGTTAGTAAATTGAGTGTTGGCTTGCCTGACCCCGCTATTGGGAGCCATCACGACCTGGGTTAGGAATTTGGATCGTGACAACATGGTATCAGAGCACTAGGTTCACGTAAGTCTCACGAGTCATGGGAAAACCCAGTAGAGTCTTGCAGATCGGTACAGAGACGTCTGTACTTATCTACAGGAGGCTATAGGGTGTTCGGAAACCTCTCTTTATTCTTATTCTATCGTGCAGTCGATGGCTTACTAAATCTCATTCTTCTATTCTCTCACAGATGGTGAGGTCGCGTGCATCTGTTGTTCCAGACCCGGGAGAGGTCGCTACCCCCGTTGTCCGAGGCCGTGGAAGAGGCCGGGGGAGGGCACCGACCCGAGGTAGGGGACACGGGCGTCCCAGAGCTATTCCAGTTACACCATCACCAGAGGATCCTATCATAGAAGAGCAGGACGAGGTGCCCCCAGCAGATCCTGCTCCAGTAGACTTCATGACGGCGCCAGGCTTCCAGAAGGTCATGGGCCGTATGATGAAATTTATGGACACTATGTCCCAGGCTGGTTTATTTCCAGCAGATCCTGCCGCTTCTCAGGCGGGAGGGGGAGTCCAGACCCTTACTGCCCAGGATACAGGCCAGACAACATCATTACATCATACCCCGGGTACACTGCCCGTGGGTGGGGTCCAGCCTGTAGCAGCAGCACCTGAGCCCAGACCAGCTGCGGACGGCAATCCGCAGAAGTTATTGGACAGATGGACTCGATTGCACTCTCCAGTATTCGGGAGTGAGTGAGGCGAGGATGCCCAGGATGTCATTGACCGGTGCAGGGACATACTGCATAACATGAGGATACTAGAGTCCCATGGAGTGGATTTCACCACCTTCCAGTTGGAGGGCAGAGCTCGTAGGTGGTAGCAGTCTTATATTCTTAGCAGGCCAGCAGATTCCCCTCTTGTCACTTGGGAGTAGTTCACGCATATGTTTCTATATAGATATATCCGACCCTCTGAGAGGGAAGAACTACGATATCAGTTTGAGAGGCTAGAGCAGGGACACATGTCAGTGACAGATTATGAGGCCAGATTTTCAGAGTTGTCTCGCCATGCACTCATGATACTACCTACTGATGCAGAGATTTGTGGCTCAGTTGCATCCAGGTATTAGGGACACCATGGCCTGAGAGATGGAGATGGGTACTCCTTATCAGCTCGTGGTAGAGATTGCTCGCAGGATCGAGGGGTATCGGTCGAGGAGCAGAGAGCAGGGGCAGCATGACAAGAGGGCTAGGTTCTTCGGAGATTTCAGGGTGCCCCAGTTAGGGGCAGAGGTCAGTTTGGCAGTAGTCAGCCTAGCAGGCCTTCATATTCAGCACATCCACCACCTCCCCGAGGTGTTCCAGCGAGGCCTCATTTCAGCACCATGCCAGAGCGTTCCTACCGTCCTCCATCCATTTATAGTTCACCTAGTGGTTATCCCAGCCATCCGAGATCCTCCAGCCCCTACTTCAGTGCTATGCTAGAGGACTCACATCGCTCTCCGACCATTCAGGTTTCTTCTTCGGGGCAGCAGACTATGGTACCTGGAGGTTGTTACAAGTGTGGGGAGTCAGGTCATATGAGGAGGTATTGTCTCAGGTTTCAGGGCAAGGCCGTGCAGCAGGGTTATCAGACAATGGGTCCAACACCAGCAGTCCGGCTACCTAGAGGTGGGGGACAGGTCGGCAGGGGTCATCCTAGAGGTGGAGGCCAGTCAGGGGGAGGTCAGGCAGCTCCTGTTCACTCTGGTGGAGCTCAGTCTTCCGGTGCTCCAGCTAGATTCTATTCCATTCTGGCCAGATCAGATGCAGTGGCCTCAGACACCGTGATCACATGTATTATCTCAGTGTGTGGTAGGAAGGCTTCCATTATTTGATCTAGGATCCACCTATTCATATGTTTCAGCATTATTTGCTCATTTTCTGGATGCTCCTCGTGAGTTCTTGGGTTCTATGTGTCCACTCCTGTGGGCGATTCTGTGGTGGTAGACTCGATCTATCGGTCTTGTGTGATCACATTCCGTGCATTCGAGACCAGAGTGGACCTTTTATTGCTCGACATGGTCGATTTTGAGGTTATTCTAGGCATGGATTGGCTATCTACTTATCATTTCGTGCTAGATTGCCATGCCAAAACAGTTACTTTAGCCATGCTCGAGTCGTCTAGGCTGGAGTGGAGAGGTTCCTCAGTTAGTGCAGCTAGCCGGGTTATTTCATTCCTGAAGACTCAATATATGGTCGAGAAGGGTTGTCTGACTTATCTTGATTATATGTGGGACACCACCGCCGAGTCTCCGACGATTGATTCAGTGCCAGTGGTTCGAGAGTTTGCTGACGTATTTCCTTCAGACCTCCGAGGCATGCCTCCGGATCGAGATATTGATTTCTGCATTGATTTAGCTCCAGACACCCAGCCTATATCTATTCCTCCGTACCGTATGGCTCTGAAAGAGTTGAAGGATTTGAAGGAGCAGCTTGAGGAGTTGTTGGCTAAGGGGTTCATCAGACCGAGTGTATCGCCGTGGGGTGCCCAGTTCTATTCGTGAAGAAGAAGGATGGGTCCATGCAGATGTGTATTGATTACCGCCAGTTGAACAAGGTCACCATTAAGAACAAGTATCCTTTGCCGCGCATCGATGATTTGTTTGACAGTTGCAGGGTTCTCGGGTGTTTTCTAAGATTGATTTGAGATCGGGATACCATCAGTTGAAGATTCAGGCCTCGGACGTTCCGAAGACTGCTTTCCGTACGAGATATGGCCACTATGAGTTCCTGGTGATGTCCTTTGGCTTGACTAATGCACCAGCAGCATTCATGGACTTGATTAATAGGGTGTTCAGACCATATATTGATTCCTCTTTCATTGTCTTTATTGATGAAATCTTGATTTACTCACGTAGCCTGGGGGAGCACGAGCAGCATTTGAGAGTTGTGCTCCAGACTTTGCAGGAACAGAAGCTATATGATAAGTTCTCCAAGTGTGAGTTCTGGTTGGATTCCGTAGCATTCTTGGGGCATGTGGTATCCGGAGAGGTATCAAGGTTGATCCTTAGAAGATTGAGGCAATTCAGAGTTGGTCGCGTCCTACTTCAGCTTCAGAGATCAGGAGCTTTTTGGTCCTAGCAGGCTATTATCGCCGATTTGTGGAGGGGTTCTCTTCTATTTCAGCTCCATTGACTAGATTGACTCAGAAGAATGCCCCGTTTTGATGGTCCGACGAATGTGAGGCGAGCTTTCAGAAGCTCAAAGCAGCATTGACCTTAGCACCAGTTCTGGTATTGCCTTCCGATTTGGGGATGTATACAGTGTATTGCGACGCTTCACGCGTTGGCTTGGGGTGTGTGTTGATGCAGGAAGGGAGAGTTATTGCTTATGCTTCGCGCCAGCTGAAGGTTCATGAGAAGAATTACCTTGTGCACGATTTAGAGTTGGCGGCGATTGTTCATGCTCTTAAGATTTGGAGGCAGTACTTGCATGGGGTGTCCTGTGAGGTTTATACAGACCACCAAAGCTTGCAGCACTTGTTCAAGCAGAGAGATCTTAATCTGAGGCAGCGCAGATGGCTTGAGTTGTTGAAGGATTATGATATCACCATTCTTTATCATCCGGGCAAGGAAAATGTGGTAGTAGATGCCTTGAGCAGGAAGGCAGAGAGTATGGGTAGTTTGGCTTACATTGCAGCAGACGAGAGACCTCTAGCCTTGGACATTCAGTCCTTGGATAATCGCCTGGTGAGGTTAGACCTTTCAGAGTCTCACCGAGTTTTAGCGCATGTGGTTGCTCAGTCTTCGTTATTGGGAGAGATTAAGGCTCGGCAGTTTGATGATCCGTACTTGGCAGAGCTACGAGAGTGATTCAGGGTGGTGCCAAGGAGGTTACTATTGGCGAGGATGGGGTTCTGAGACTTCAGGTCCGTTTATGTGTTCCTAATGTCGATGGCCTGAGAGGGAGGATTCTAGAGTAGGCACACAGTTCTCGATATTATGTTTATCCTGGTGCTACGAAGATGTATCGTGATTTGAAGCAGCATTACTGGTGGAGGCGGATGAAGAGGGACATTGTGGAGTATGTGACTAGGTGTCTTAATTGCCAGCAGGTGAAGTAAGAGCACCAGAGGCCAGGAGGCCTACTTCAACAGATGCCCATTCCTGAGTGGAAATGGGAGCACATCACTATGGACTTCGTGGTTGGGTTGCCTCAGACTTTGCGGAAGATTGACGCGATTTGGGTCATTGTGGATAGATTGACCAAATCGGCACATTTCATTCCTGTAGCTACTACATATACTTCTGAGAGGTTAGCCCAGATCTACATTCAGGAAATAGTCTGTTTGCATGGTGTGCTGGTGTCCATTATATCAGATCGAGGTCCTCAGTTGACCTCTCACTTCTGAAGAGCATTGCATAGTGAGATGGGTACCCAGATACACCTCAGCATATTATTTCACCCTCAGATTGATGGCCAGTCGGAGCGTACATTTCAGATATTGGAGGACATGCTCAGGGCATGTGTGATTGACTTCGGAGGTCAGTGGGACCAGCTCTTGCC
Organism: Nicotiana knightiana; assembly: GCA_005239525.1. Classification (NCBI taxonomy): domain Eukaryota; kingdom Viridiplantae; phylum Streptophyta; class Magnoliopsida; order Solanales; family Solanaceae; genus Nicotiana; species Nicotiana knightiana. The sequence continues at coordinate 45,674 of ML390225.1, read as the reverse complement.
TTTGACCTAGTTTGCTTACAATAATAGTTATCAGTCCAGCATCGAGATGGCTCCATTTGAGGCTTTGTATGGTCAGCGATGCCATTCTCCTATCAGTGGTTTGAGCCTGGCGAGGCTAAGTTAAATGGCACCGACCTGGCGAGGGATGCTTTGGAGAGGGTGAAGTTGATTCAGGAGAGGCTCCGCACAACATAGTCCAGACAGAAGAGTTACGTGGATAAGAGGGCGTGTGATGTATCATTTATGGAGGGAGACAAGGTTCTGTTGAAGGTCTCGCCGATGAAAGGTATTATGAGGTTCGGGAAGAAGGGCAAGTTGAGCCCGAGGTTTATAGGTCCCTTCGAGGTGTTGAGGCGTGTTGGGGAGGTTGCTTATGAGCTAGCTTTACCTCCCATTTTATCAGGAGTTCATCCGGTATTTCATGTATCCATGCTCCGGTGGTACCACGCCGACTTCTCTCACGTGGTTGATTTCAGCACTATTCAGTTGGATGAGAGGTTGGGCTACGAGGAGGAGCCAGTTGCTATTATTGATAGACAGGATCGCCAGTTGAGGTCCAAGAGAGTTTCTGCGGTGAAGGTCCAGTGGAGGGGCCAACCAGTCGAGGAAGCGAACTGGGAGTCTGAGGAGGACATGCAGAGCAGCTATCCGTACTTATTCAGCACTTCAGGTATTATTCTAGACCCGTTCGAGGATGAATGTTTGTTTAAGAGGTGGAGAATGTAACGACCCGACCAACCGTTTTGCGTTATCGGACCCCGTACCCCTAAATGAAACTTTCCATAGCGGCTTATTGTGATTTATGACTTGCGGGGACGGGTGGTTCGAGATTCGGAAGTGTTTAGAACGATATTGGAACACTTGGTTCCTTCAGGTTGGCCTTTAAGTCTAAGTTTGACTTCGGTCAACATTTTGAGTATATGACCTCGGAATCGAGTTTTGACGGTTTCGGTAGCTTCGTATGATGATTTCGGACTTGGGCGTATGTTCGGAATGGGTTTTGGATGACCCGGGAGCGTTTCGGCGCCCAATATTGAAATAAGAGTTTCCTTAAGTTCATATTGTGGTTTGGGGCATGTTTTTGTGTTATCAAGATCCGAACGGAATTCCAAGATCGGGAATAGTTCCGTTATGTCATTTAAGACTTGCCTGCAAAATTTGGTGTCATTCCGAGTAGCATAGGCCGATTCGGCGCATTGTTAGCGAATTCAAGAAACTTAAAGTCCTAAGTTTGATTTTAGGGGTTTTGAGGTGTGATTTTGAGTTTTAGCGTTGTTGTGGGTGTTCCGAAGACTCGAGCAAGTCCGTATTATGATTTGGGATTTGTTGGTATATTTGGACGGGGGCTCAGGTGGGCCCAGGTGCCTCTCGAGCACGAAACGAGGCCAAAAACCAGCTGAAGCAGTTGCTGGTGCACCTGATCTTGTGTGACCGCAGGTGCGATTGCCCAGTCGCAGGTGCGAGACCGCTCCTGTGGTCCCAGCCTCGCAGGTGCGATCCCCAGGTGGGCTGCCCAGTTCTCGCAGGTGCGAGCCTTTCCCCACAGGTGCGGACTACTGCCCGTAAGTGCGAGCCCAGACCCTTGTCCTGTTTTCCGCAGGTGCGGGCTATTGCTCGCAGGTGCGAGACCGCATGTGCGGAACCACTGTAGGCAGTGTGTTCTTTTAAAGCACGGGAAATGTTCATTTTCTCCATTTTTCTTCCACCATTGTCGACCTAGAGAGCTTGGGAAAGAGCCAATCCACCTAGCTACCGAAAGGTAAGTAAATTCTATCCTAAAGTTAGTTAATGCATGATTCCTAGTTGAATTTAACGACCTAATTAGTGAAAATTAAGAATTTGGGTAGTAACCTAGGGCTTTCGAGAATTTACAGAATTACCCGTGAATTGGCTATAAAATCATACAAAAATCATATATTAACGATCTCTAGGTTATGGGTGAGAGTTTCCTTCGAGAATTTTCGAAATCCGAGCGTGCGGGCCCGGGGTGGATTTTGGGATTTATTCAAGAATGATGAATTGACCAAATAAGTAGGAGAATTCCATGCTTTGAGTATATTTTTATATATTTGTATAACATTGGCTAGTTTCGAGTCCTTGGGTGACGAGCTTGGAGTTTCGGGCGCGTTCTTGGTCCGGGAAGTAAATTCGACACGAGGTGAGTCTCCTTTATAACCTCGTAGGAGGTAATTGTCCCCATAGGTGATTTAATTTCTATGTGTGATGTTTGTGGGGGATACATACGTAAAAAGTGACGAGAGTCTGTACGTAGCGACTATTGTTATTATGCCCGGGTAGTTAGGCCCACATCATGCCTTGTGTTCTCGTAATGAATTATATGTTATGAATTCATGTGATATGTAGCATTGTTTCCCTGAGATTTATGGAATTTGATAATCTGAAGGAGTTGATTATGCAAAGTAATTTTAAAAGAATATTGTGTGTGCATGTGACCGGTTCGCAATTTACATTCCGCTAGCCGAGTGTGATTTCCCCCACTCTCATGAGAGCGGGCCGTACGACACGGTGGATTGACAGATGCACTTATGGTTCGGGCCGTTCGATCCTCGACAATGCATAGATATGATTATTTTATGGCAAAGATGCACTTATGATTCTGGCCGTTTGACCCTCGGCAGTGCATAAATATGATTATTTTATGGTAAGATGCACTTATGGTTCGGGCCGTTCGACCCTCGGTAGGTCACAAATATGATTATTTTTATGGCTCAGGCCGATTGTCTTTATCCCGTATGCACATGATAAATTGTTGCTGAATTCATGGGTATTGATTTGAGAGATATTTGGGGGAAGATGAAGTAGTAATTGTTTGTTTACTTACAATATTTACTTAGATTTCAGTGCCATATATATTTGCTGTTTCACTAGCTTTACATGCCTACCGTTTTCATCATATTCTGTTAAATTATATTGTTGGACCTTAGTGAGTGTCAAGTCGACCTCTCGTCAGTACTTCTTCGAGATCAAACGGGATACTCACTGGGTACATATTTATTTATGTACTCATGCTACGCCTCTGTACTTAATTGTACAGGTTCTGAGGCTGGCGCATTTGGTTGTCAGACCGGAGCTTGATTTTGATTATAGTCGGGCCTGACTTCACGGTGAGCTGCTTCTCCTGGCAATGTTCGGCAGCACCATGGAGTTTCTTTTGCTTATTTCCCGTCTATTTATTTCAGACAGTGGGACTGTATATTATATCTTTTGTATATTCTGTTAGTATGGCCGTAGGACTTGTGACACTAGTTCCTGGCACACACGTGGTATTTATTATGGATTATGGGTCTATATATATATATATATATTGGCTCACGTCTCCTTATGACCGCTTTTGATTAAAACTGGCTAATTATCCTTTTCGATTTATGTTTTAAGCTTTAAAAACTTGGTATATGTTGAAATATTTAATCAAATAAGAAAAGCCCCTCAGTAAATTGAGTGTTGGCTTGCCCGACCCCACTGTTGGGCGCCATCACGACCTGGGTTAAGATTTTGGATCGTGACAATTACTCTAGTAAAACTGTAGAGAATATAATATATGTATATAATTACTTAATTTTTATTGTAAAAATTGAGGCGAATTTTTTATAAGACCATATCTTCAAAAATTGCTTCTTTTCGTTCCAAAAAGTTGTTAAAATTTTAAAAACAAAAATAGAAAATAAAACTTATTTTAAAAAATAAATAATTGAAGATTCTTCAAAATTATTAAAAAAAGACCATATCTTCAAAAAAAATTATTTCTTGTATATATTTTTCCTTAAGTTAAATTTTTTGTTCCTCTACATAAATAATTGACCGAAGATTCGTGCGAAGCATGTACATAGAAACTACTACTATATTAAAAGCACGACACCCTTAGCAAAATATTGTTTGCCTTTTTTATCGTTTGAAAATAGATTTCTTATTGGACCAATTTGTAATTTAAGTTATTTTTCTAATATTTAGAAATTTAAAATTACTAAAATTTTATTTACTAAATCAGTCCTTATTTGAACTATAGATAAAGTCCCAATATTTAAGATTTAGTAAGAACACTATAAGAAAAAGGGAAACATGTAAAAGGTTCACCAACAAAGTAAAATAATTCGATTACATAACAACAACAATAACATACCCAGTAAAATCTCATTAATAGGGTCTGGGGAGGGTAGAGTGTACGCAGACCTTACCCTTACCCACGAAAAGGGTAGAGAGGTTGTTTTCCTGAGACTCTCATCTCGACAAGAGAGACAATAATATCAGAAAAGAAAAAAAAGAAAAGGTTATATTTTCGTGAACTAAAGAAAAGACAATAAATCCGATTCCATAACATCATTAAAATTTGTATTGGATCAAAATTTTCGTTCCGACACTTTAAAGTCAAGTATAAATATTTTAAGTTTTAATTTATAGGGGTTTTCTAGCATTTAATAGTAGTACAAATAAAAACAGATAAAAGATAATACACTTTCATATAGTATTTGAAGTCCCTTCATATTAAAATAATATATTCTATTCATTTTTTTTCGTATAATATTTAAAAAATACACCCAACTATTAGAACAAATAATTAAGTAATTTCTCTTCATCAATTTTATGTGTAATATTTTCAAAATTACACTCAATAATTACAAAAAATAATAAAAATTTAAAAAGTTAAAAATAAATTTTACATTAGACAAAATTGAAGGATAACAAGTTAAGGTATACTGTGAGATTAATCAATTTCATGTTTGGTTGAATTTTTCCGGTATAAGAAATTGTAAGAATGGTTAAACCACAATCTTAATTAGCTACAATTTTAATTCTAAATTCATGTGGAATAACAATTTCGAGATTAGCTGTCCCAGGATAAAATAATTAATGACCAAAATATCCTTCTCCAAAGGGCTTATTCCAAATTCCTTTAATAAAACCAAGTTTAAAGTTAAAAACAACATTTTATCCAAGTTTTTAAAATGGAAAAGTCAAATATATTTTTATATTATACTCCGTATATTCTATTTTTTATCCAATGAACCAAATATTTATAAATTGAAAGTATATCTAATAAAAATTATTTCTTATTTAATTTTTGCATTATACTTTTTGCATTATAATTTCAGTATAATATTTTGAACTAAAACATCCCGTAGGGTACATAAATTTATTTTTATATGGGAGAGGATTGGTGATAAAAATATTTAGACAATAGAAAAAATAAACTATATTATACATATTTAGAGTCAAATTGGTAAAATTACGAACTTGAAATAATAATTAATAAGATAGGAGAAGACAATATTATATATTCGGAATGAATTTATTAATTATTTTTGTGATGACCCGATAAGTCATCTCATATTTTAGAACTAAATTATGTGTTCTGAATCCTTAAATATCTCATTCTAGCCTTCTTCAATTTTTGTGCGCAGTCCGATATTGACCCGGAAGGCGCATGTGTTAAAAACTGATAAAAACAAGAATTTTTTCCTTAAAAGTTAATTTAGTTGACTTCGATCAACGTTTAGAGTAAACGGACCCAAACGCATATTTTGACGGTCGGAGTCTGGTACAGGTTAAATATAATATTTATGACTTGTCTGTGAAGTTTGGTAAGAAACGGAGTTAGTTTGACGTGATTTGGACGTCCGGTTATGAAATAGAAGTTTTAAAGCTTTCTTGAAAATTTCATTCGATTTGGTGTTCACTTCGTAGTTCTAGGTGTTATTTTGGCAATTTGATCGTGCGAGCAGCTCGTATGATGTTCTAGGACTTGTGTGCATGTTTGGTTTGGTGCCCCGAGGGCTCGGATAGCTTTCTTGGGGGTTGGTTGGTCTACGCGAACGCGAGGCCATGGTCGCGAACAAGTAACACTGGGG
>ML390225.1:0-39584 GCA_005239525.1 Nicotiana knightiana | reverse complement strand
GGGGGGGGGGTCTGCTCTTCGCGAACGCGTAGAGTTATTGGAGGTGGCCTGCAGATCAGTGGGTTGTTCTACGCGAACGCGAGCCAAGGCTCGCGAACGCGATGGCCAGGGGGAACATACCATCGCAAGCACGAAGGCTATTCAGGCTACTGCACATTACGAATGCGGCAGACCCTTTGTGAATGCGAAGAAGGCCTGCGCCCAGACCTTAAAACATTTCAATATCGGGATTTTACCCATTTTTCATAAACTCCCCAATAGAGCTCATCCTAGGTGCGATTTTGAAGGGAAAACTCAACACCAATTCATAGGTTTGTACTCTTTAACTCATTTTTTTCCATTTCTAACATCACCCATTAAATTCCTAGCCCTTATCTATGTTCTTTCATGATAGAAAAACTAGAGATTTTGGAAGAATTGGGGTTTTTTGAAAATTAGGGATTTAGACCTCAATTTGGGGTCGGATTTCGAAATTAATTTTATATTCGGGCTCGGGGGTGAATGGGTGAATGAGGTTTAGTCCGAACCTCGAGTTTTGACCAAGCGGGCCCGAGGTCGATTTTTGAATTTTGGGGAAAAGTTTAGGAAATTTAAATTTATGCATTGTAATTGCTTCCTTAGCAATATTTGATGTTATTAAGTTAATTGTGGCTAGATACGAGTGGTTTGAAGGTGAATTCTAGAGGAAAAATGGTAATTGAGCATTGAGAGTCTTGTAGAGCGTGGTAAGTGTTGTGCCTAACTTTGACTTGAGGGATTAGGAACCTTTGCCTTAATTGTTATATGAAAATCAAGTGAGCGGCGTATATGTGAGGTGACGAGTACTTATGCGCCGCCAATTTATCCGTCTTGCCTCTTTCTTTTCCGCTTTTCTTATATTGTTTCCTTCCCTATCTTAACTGTTACATGCTTTATTTGTATCTCTATGCCTAATTGCTACTTGTTAGACATCGTTTCTCCTTGTTGAAGTATTAGTTACCCGTAGATTCATTGTCTCCTGTTACTTGCTTAAGTTATTTTTATTAGTGCTTTAGTGATATTATGGATTGGTCTCGCTGAGTAGAATTGCTTGTGTAAGTTTTATTGAGTACAAGCTTCCCATTTGCTTTGTTGTGAAGTTTAAGTATTATGAAGGGTTTTGTGTTAAATAGTGAAATTTTTGTACTTACTGAGTTATTGATATGATATGGTGGGATTGGATTGCGTGCCGCAACAAGTGGAATAAAGGTGATATATTAAGGATAAATAAGGGTGAATTGATATTATACGGTAGGATCGGGTTGCACGCCGCAACATGTGTAATAAGGGTGGATTGTGGTGAAATAAAGGTGGACACTGATTGTGATTGTTGTGATATGGTGGGATCGGGTTGCGTGCTGCAACACCTTTATTTATATTCTGTTGTTTATGTTATTAAGAGAAAATAAGGGAGGATTATGATACGTACAGTGGGATCGGGTTGCGTGCCGCAACAATTTATATGTTTATGATTTTCTTTGACTGTGTTAGTTGTACGATAGTCTTGATTTACACTTAAGGATTGGTAATAGCTGAGCACTACCGAAATGCGTTGGGTACTGTATTTACTTTTTGCAAGTTACTATTTTTACTTTATTCTGTCTTCTTTTCTACTTCTGTTATTCACCGTATGTAGATTATATTGTGCATGTCCCGCTATAGCCTCGTCACTCCTTCATCGAGGCTAGGCTCGGCATTTACCAGTACATGGGGTCGGTTGTACTGATACTGCACTGCACTTCCTGTGCAGATTTTGGAGCAGGTTGTGGCTGATTGAGAGGTTGGTTGTAGACTTCACAGCTAGGAGACCCAAGGTACTCCTGTTGGCGTCTGCAGGCCTTGGCGTCCCCTTCTATACCCCATACTTACTGTTTTCCTTATTTCACAAACAATTGTATTTCTTTCGGATAAATACTTGTAGTAAAATCTTAGCATGTTTGTGAATTGTGACTCCGGATTCTGGCTAGTAACAGTATGTAATTAAAGTTGTTATTTATGAAATTTCGCGGTTCTTTAGATTTATTATGGCTTGTTTACTGTTAATCACCTAAAGGGAAAGAATTGGCTAATTAACCTGTAACGTTGGCTTGCCTAGCAAGTATAACGTAGGCGCCATCACGGTCCCGACGATAGAAATTCCGGGTCGTGACAAGTTGGTATCAGAATACTAGGTTACCTAGGTGTCACAATTCACGAACGAGCTTAGTAGAATCTGGGGGATCGGTATGGAGATGTATGTACTTATCTCCCAGAGGCTATAAAGTTTAGGAACATAATTTCCCTTTTATTCATATCTGTCGTGTGACTTTGTTTTCTCAATAATGATTGAAATCTCGTACTCTTATTCTCTCACAGATGGAGAGAACGCGTACCGCTTCTTCAGCTGAGCAGCAGCCAGAGCCTCTAACAGCAGCTCTTACGAGGGGCAGAGGTCGAGGCCGAGGCTGTTCCAGAGGCCTAGGCAGGTGCAGGGCTCAGTCCAGAGCTTGAGCAGTAGCCTTAGCCGAGGAGCCTCAGGTAGAGTTCGATGAGGAGGTTCCAGCCCAGACTATTCCTGCCGGGCCAGCTCATCCCGGAGGGGTTCATTTCCACCTAGTGCTTCAGGATGCTTTGATCTGTTTGGCGGGCCTTATGGAGAGTGTCCCAGACTGGTGCATTTCCCATGGAACCAGCCATATCTCAGGCTGGAGGAGGAGCCTAGACTCCTGCTACTCACACTCCGGAGAAAATGGCTCCCCAGTATCAGACTCTAGCAGCTCATCTAGTCGGGGTAGTTCAGCCGGTTGCTGCGGCACAGACCGGTGATGGGTCACCTATGTCTTTTGAGGCTTTGTGTAGATTGGATAGGTTTACCAAGCTCTTTCTAGTCCATTTCAGTGGTGCTACTTCAGAGGATCCCAGGAGTATCTTGATAGCTATCATGAGGTTCTTCGGAACATGGGTATATTAGAGACCAATGGGGTCAACTTTGCTGCTTTTCAGATGACTGGTTCCGCCAAGAAATAGTGGAGGGATTATTTCTTGACCAGACAAGCTGGGTCGCCTACTCTTACTTGGGACAAGCTCACTCATCTCTTCTTAGAGAATTGTCTGCCTATTACCTTGAGAGAGGAGCACCGCCGTCAGTTCGAGCGTCTCCAGCATGCCAGTATGACTGTTACTCAATATGAGACCTGTTTTGTAGATTTGGCCCGTCATGCTTTTCTTCTGCTTCCTACCGAGAGAGAGAGAGGGTGAGGAGGTTTATTGAGGGACTTGCTCAGCCTATTAGATTGCAGATGTCTAAGGATACCGGGAGCGAGATTTATTTTCAGGTGGCTGCCAATGTCGCCAGGCGAGTCGAGACGGTTCTTGGATAGGGAGGTCAGGGGTTAGACAAGAGACCTCGTCATTCCGTTTCATTCAGCTTTTGCGTTCAGCGGTGCTTCGTCTGGAGTCAGAGTTACCTTTGGTAGAGGCCATCCTCCCAGGCCATTTCGTTCAGCGCTTCAGGCATCCCACAGTGCTTCGGGGAGTCATGCTCCTTATGTGCCTCCTTCTGGTCAGCCAGCCTATAGTGCACCATAAGCTCCTAGGAATCCATGAATGTTGCTGGGCATTGGTCAACCCAAAGGACATCACCAGAAACTCATATTGCCCATATCACGTCCGAAAAGCTGTCTTAGGGACATCGTATGCTGTAATCCTCAACTGATGGTAGCCGGATCTCAAATCAATCTTCGAAAACACCTTGCCCCCCTAAAGCTGATCAAATAAATCATTAATCCTCGACAGTGGATACTTTTTCTTGATTATGACTTTGTTCAACTGCCGATAATCTATACACATCCTCATATACCCATCTTTCTTCTTCACAAACAACACCGGTGCACCTCAGGGAGAGATACTAGGTCTAGTGAAGTCGAGCATTTAGATGGATCCCTATGAGGCATTATATGGTAGGCGGTGCCGGTCGCCAGTTGGGTGGTTTGAGCCAGAGGTGGCTTGGTTATTGGGTACATATCTAGTACATGATGCCTTGGATAAGGTCAATATTATACAGGATCAACATCGCACAACTCAGTCCAGGAAGAAGAGTTATGGTGACCGTAGAGTTCGTGATGTTGCATTCATGGTTAGTGAGAGGGTGTTGCTACGAGTCTCACCCGTAAAGGGTGTCATGAGGTTGGAAAGAAGGGCAAGCTGAGCCCTAGGTATATCGGACCTTTTGATATTCTCAAGAGAGTGGGAGAGGTGGCTTACAGGCTTGTGTTGCCTCCAGGGTTATCAGCAGTTCATCTAGTGTTCCATGTGTCCATGCTCCGGAAGTATCACGGTGATCCGTCCCACGTGTTAGATTTCAGCTCTGTCCAGTTGGACAAAGATTTGACTTATGAGGATGAGCCGGTGGCTATTCTAGTCCGGCAGGTTCGTCAGTTGAGATCAAAGAGTTATCCTTCAATTCGAGTGCAGTGGAGAGGTCAGCCCGGTGAGGCAACTACCTGGGAGTACGAGTCAGATATGTGGAGTGGATATCCCCACTTTTTCACCAGTCCAGGTAGTTTTCTATGTCAATTCGAGGATGAACAATTGTTTTAGAGGTGGAGAATGTGATGACCCGATAGTTCATCTCATGTTTTAGAGCTAAAATCTGTGTTCTGAATCCTTAAATATCTCATTTTAGCTTTCCTCGATTTGCATGGGCAGTCCGGTATTGGCCCGACAGGCTTATGTGTTAAAAACTTATAAAAACAAGAATTTTTACCTTAAATAATAATTTTAGTTGACTTCGGTCAACGTTTTGAGTAAAGGGACCTAGACTCGTATTTGACGATCCCGGTGGGTCCGTATTGAAATATGGGACTTGGCCATATGCCCGGAATCGAATTCCGAGGTCCCTAGCTCGAGATATGATTTTTTGTTGAAAATTAAAAGTCTAAAAATTTAATGATTTTTAAGAATTGATTGATGTTTGGTATTGTTGATACCGGGCCCGTATTTTGGTTTCGGAGCCCGGTATAGGTTCAATATAATATTTATGACTTGTATGTGAAGTTTGGTAAGAAATGGAGTTAGTTTGACGTGATTCGGACGTTCGGTTGTGAAAATAGAAGTTTTAAAGCTTTCTTGAAAATTTCATTCGATTTGGTGTTCAATTCATAATTCTAGGTGTTATTTTGGCGATTTGATCACGCGAGCAAGTTCGTATGATATTCTAGGACTTGAGTGAATGTTTGGTTTGGAGCCCCGACGGCTCGGGCGAGTTTCGGGTAGGCTACGGAATGTTTTGGACTTAGAAATCTAGTTTTTTCTGCAGCTTCAGGTGCTTTCTGGTTTCCTTCTTCGCGTTCGCGAATGCTCTCTCGCGAACGCGAAGTGTGAGCTAGGATGGGGGATGTTTTGTTCTACGCGAACACGAGGACATGGTCCCAAACGCGGAGTACTGGGGGGGGAGGGGATCTGCGCTTCGCGAACGCATTAAATTTCTAACCCTAATCTTTGTTCTTTCATGGTAGAAAAACTAGGGATTCTGGAAGAATTGGGAGGGGGGGTTTTACAAATTGGGGATTTAGACCTCAATTTGGGGTCGGATTCTGAAACTAATTACATATTCGGGCTCGCGGATGAATGGGCGAATGAGTTTTGGTCCGAACCTCGAGTTTTTACCAAGCGGGCCCGGGGCCGATTTTTGACTTTTTGGGGAAAAGTTTGGGAAATCTAAATTTATGCATTGTAACTGATTCCTTAGAAATATTGTATGTTATTAACTTAATTGTGGCTAGATACGAGTGGTTTGGAGGTGGATTCTAGAGGAAAAACGGTAATTGAGCATTGAGAGGCTTGTGGAGCGAGGTAAGTGTTGTGCCTAACTTTAACTTGAGAGATTAGAAACCCTTGCCTTAATTGCTATATGAAATTTAAGTGAGCAGCGTATATGTGAGGTGACGAGTAATTATGGGCCGCCAATTTATCTGTCTTTCCTGTTTCTTTCATGCTTTTCTTATATTGTTTCCTTCACTGTCTTAACTGTTACATGCTTTATTTGTATCTCTATGCCTAATTGCTACTTGTTAGACATCGTTTCTCCTTGTTGAAGTATTAGTTACCCCGTAGCTTCATTGTCTCCTGTTACTTGCTTTAATTATTTTTATTGGTGCTTTAGTGATATTCTGGATTGGTCTCGCTGAGTAGAATTACTTGTGTAAGGTTTTATTGAGTACAAGCTTCCCATTTGCTTTGTTGTGAAGTATAAGTATTGTGAAGGGTCTTGTGTTAAATGGTGAAATTTCTGTACTTACTTAGTAATTCATATGATATGGTGGGATCGGGTTGCACGCAGCAACAGGTGGAATAAGGGTGATATATTGAGGAGGAATAAGAGTGAATTGATATTATACGGTGGGATCGGGTAGCATGCCGCAACAGGTGTAATAAGGGTGGATTGCGGTGAAATAAGTGTGGACTGTGATTGTGATTGTTGTGATATGGTGGGATCGGGTTGCGCACCGCAACACCATTATTCATATTCTGTTATTTATGTTATTAAGAGAAAATAAGGGAGGATTATGATACGTACGGTGGGATCGGGTTGTGCGCCGCAACAATATATATGTTTATGCTTTTCTTTGACTGTGTTAGATGTACGGTAGTCTTGATTTATACTTAAGAATTGGTAATAGTTGAACACTGATGAAATGCGTTGGGTACTGTATTTACTTATTGCAAGTTACTGTTTTTACTTTATTCTGTCTTCTTTTCTGCTTTTGTTATTCACCGTATGCAGATTATATTGTGTGTGTCCTTCCGTATCCTTGTCACTCCTTCGTTGAGGTTAGGATCGGCACTTACCAATACATGGGGTCGGTTGTATCGATATTGCACTCTGCACTTCTTATGCAGATTTTAGAGCAGGTTGTGGCTGATCGAAAGGTTGGTTGTAGACTTCACCGCTAGGAGACCCAAGGTAATCCTGTTGGCGTCTGCAGGCCTTGACGTCCCCTTTTATACCCCATACTTACTGTGTTTCCTTATTTCACAAACAGTTTTATTTTCTTTCGGACAAATACTTGTAGTAACTCTTAGCATGTTCGTGAATTGTGACTCCGGATTCTGGGTAGTAACAGTATGTAATTAAAGTTGTTATTTATGAAATTTTGCATTTATTTCGATTTATTATGTCTTGTTTACTGTTAATCATCCAAAGGTAAAGAATTGGCTAAATAACCTCTAACTTTGGCTAGCCTAGCAAGTGTAGTGTTAGGCGCCATCACGGTCCCGACGATAGAAATTCCGGGTCGTGACAAGTTGGTATCAGAATACTAGGTTACCTAGGTCTCACAATTCACGAACGAGCTTAGTAGAGTCTGGGGGATCGATTTGGAGATGTCTGTACTTATCTCCCAGAGTATATAAAGTTTAGGAACATAATTTCCCTTTTATTCAACTTTGTCGTGCGACTTTGTTTTCTCAATACTGATTGAAATCTCGTACTCTTATTCTCTCGCAGATGGAGAGAACGCGTACTGCTTCTTCAGCTGAGCAGCAGCCAGAGCCTCCAACAACAGCTCCTACGAGGGGCAGAGGTCGAGGTCGAGGCAGGGGCAGGTGTCAGCCCAGAGCCAGAGCAGCAGCCTCAGCCGAGGAGCCTTAGGTAGAGTTTGACGAGGAGGTTCCAGCCTAGGCTATTCCTGCCGGGCCAGCTCAGGTCCCATAGGAGTTCATTTCCACCTTGTGCTTCAGGATGCTTTGGTCCGTTTGGCGGGCATTACGGAGAGTGGCCTAGACTGGCGTATGTCCCAGGGAACCAGCTTTGAACACCCAATTTTTGCTCCGCATGGAAATAACTCCTAAAAATAGACCAAAATAAATTTTTAATGATTTTTAGGAGTTTTTCTCTATTTTAGTTGCATTTCATGCATGTTTAATACTTTAAAATTATAGATAAATCATAAAAAAAATTCACATTTTTCATTTCATGCCATCTTAGGTTTAATTTGTTTTTTTAGGAACTAATTACTTATCTAATTGTAGACTTAATACATTGAAATTATAACAAATAATACTTCAGTAGTTTCACATGCATTTTTAGTTAATTAATTAGTTAATTAATAGAAAATAATGATAATTAGCTTAATTTTACAAAATAGGCTTAATTTGCGAATATGGAGTTAAAATGGATAGTATTTAAGCTTGATTATTTGCTGAAGAGAGAAAGGAAAGGCAGCTATTTGGGCCAAGCATTTTCGGCAGTCCAATTACCAAAATCTGCCCCTTTTTGGCCCAAACCCGGTCCAGAACCCACAACCCACCTGCCCGACCCGTTTCCCCTCATCTATTAAAACAAACGAAGAACAAGACCTAAAAAATACCTAATCTCTAAGACCAAAAAAAAAAAAAAATCAACAAAGTCCACTCGTTCAAAGAAGAAAACATGAAATTTGAAGATATTTTGAAGAGGGTAGAGGATGAAGATAAACGTCTACAAGTTAAAGACTTCACAAAATTAGAGAACGGAGGACATCACTGTTATTTATACATATTTTTATTCTACCATCACATTAGCATAATCTTATGTAATGTCATCACAGAGTATGTTATAAACTCTGTGATGATCATAGAATATTTAGTACTAGCTAGTTCTTTCTTTTTACATGCATGCTAGTAGGTGAGGCTTTTTATTTGCCTCAATAGGATTAGTAAGGTAAGGTTTAGCCCAGTTTGTGTTGCTCTAGCCCTATGCCTTTGGAAAGATATCCAAATGACTATGAGATTATATGCCCTCGTGAGACTTTGCCGGCATCTACACCATGACTCCTCTACATGAGGCTGCCATAAGGGCATTGTGAGGCGCAGATGAGTGATTATGTAGCCAAGACATAGAGGCAATATTACTGGTTCTATTGTCCCCTTATTTGTACTCTTCCTATGTGGTTCTTTTTAGTTTTTTAGTATTAATAAAACTAGCCCTAGGCTCCTGCCTAGTAGATTTGCCAAAAAAAAAAAAAAATCTCGATCAAGTTGTGCCGCTTTTTCCCCTTTCCCCTACTTCTTCCTCATGGACACCCACATACCTAAATGAAATGGACCCCCTCCCTGACCAAAAATAGAAAACGACGCCCCTTCTTCTGGATTCGATCTCCATCTTCACCAAGAACAATCAGATCCCCATACCCTTGGCTCCTACACCAAATCCGCCGCTTACCCACCGGAGAACAATCAGTCCCCCTCACGCATGAACCCCCTCCCATGCGCCGTTCCAGCCCCTAAAATCCTGTCTTTTCCCCCTCCGTTCCTCCTCCTCACAACACATAACAATAGCCGTAGGAATCCCCATCCCAGCACCGTCGAGCCCCATTCCCCTCTCATCGTCTTCTCCAAAACACCACCCCAAAAGCAGCTTTCGAACCTCCGTAGAACAGCCCTTTTTATACCGGAAATTACCACCCAAACCCAGCTGAAACATTTTTTTTTCTTTTGCCAAAGATCTGAAAATCAAAAGCTGGAAATAAGTTGAAAGAAACTGGATTTTTTTGATAAAGATTTGAAGAAAAAAAATGATTTCATAGATGGATTTCTTTTCTCCTTGAATTTCTACAAGCTATCAAAGCTTAATTTGGCGTTTGTCGTATGCTGGTTCGCTACCGATTCTGCTAATCTGCTGAGCTTCGTCTTCATTTTTTTTTAGATCTTTCGGCGAGTCCGGAATTCCATTGATTATGACAAAAAATTTCTGCATAAAGCTGGTCTTCTTTCATCTCCATTTCTGTTTTCTTGTTAGTGATTTCAAGCTCTGTTTGTCGGGTTAGGTACGCATTCTCGAACCAGTATTATCTCTTTATAAAATGGATGAAATCATGAATGAATTGTGTTTCTGATATACATTCTGTTTCAGTGATGTAAAGCTATGAAATCTGAGATGAGGATTCACTTATGTGTTTGAAAATTTGTTATTAAATATTAATAATTTTCTAACCTAAATTTTGTCATAAAAAATATAGTTAATGTACTTGATAAGGTGGAAAGGATTTGACAAATCGTCAGAGCCCAAAAATTGTATAGGCAAAGTGATAAAATCAACTTGGACATTCTTTAAAGTTGTGTAGATATTATTGTTTATGGAGCGCTTCAATTTAATGAGATAGGATCGTACTTAATTTCATATTTGTTTGATCACATGTTGATACTTGAAATAGTTGAAATCATGTTGAAGCCTCACATTAGGCCCAAAAACGCTTACAGTAGACCTGCACCTTAGAAATTGGATGGTTCTTCTTAAGGCTTCAATAACCATTTGACTTTTCCATTAATTCATGGACTATTAATCTATGACCTAAAGTATTAGCTGAAGCCACAACTTAGTTTTGAAGTCCAAAATGGCAATGAAACTTTTTTTTCCTTTCAAATATTCACAATTTATGAACAATTTTTGTCAAAACAGTAGTTGCTCATTTTGTCGAAATTTAGAACGAAAGGAAATCTGATTTTTGGGTTTATGTTGGCTCATTTTGTAATCGATTTTTGACAGAAGAAAGGTAAATTTTCAGCTGCCTGTTTTGTCAAAAGCAGTAGCCAACTAGTGTTGTTTCGGTTTTGTTTGGAACTGATTTCTGGTGTTAGTCTTTAATGTTGGATTATTTTGTTTTTCAATATTAGCCTATTTGTCCGTGAGAGTTTGTTTAGTTGCTTTTGAGTTAACAGTTTTTATAACTTTCTATTTTGTTAAAGTTTTCAATTTCACATTGTGGCATGTTTAGTATTGTCAATACTTAGTAAAGATTAATTAATATTGTTTTGAGTAATCAACCTGTTAACTTGTAAATAATTCGTAGTAGTTTGCTAATAATTTAAATAGTTGATTACAACTCCATATCTATAACTCTTAGCCTTATAATTATCTCCAATTAGTTTTAGGAAAATAGTTAATGAACATCGTAGCTTGCTTTGGGCAAGATTAATAAATAAATTATCGTGAATTTCCATTCAGGTTTGTATTTTATGCGACCCGACCATAACTTCGAACATAACACGTCGTAAATTGCGGGTGCATTTCATGTGTCGCGTTTACAATGTGTCCAAAAACGACAAGTGCACGCCATCGTGACATGTTTTAAAATAATTCCATAAATATTAAAAAGCGGTTCAAAAGGTTAAAAAAAGCACAATAGGTTTAAAATATGTAAATAATAAGATAATTAGGCCAAATACTAATAGTTAAGCGACAATGCTAGAACCACGGAATTCGGGAGTGCCTAACACCTTCTCCCTGGTTAACAGAATTCTTTATCCGGATTTCTTGTTCGCAGACAATTTAAACAGAGTCAAACTTCCTCGGTTTGGGATTTCAATAAATAAATGGTGTCCTGGAACACCGTAAAAAATCTGGGTGGCGACTCTGAAATTAATAAATAATCCCAAAATCGAATAATGTCACTTAAAGTGGAAAAACTCCATTATCCCACCCCTATCCGGAAAAAAAGAGGTGTGACACCAGCCGTATCTCAGGATGGAGGAGGAGCCTAGACTCCTGCTACTCACACTCCGGAGAAGATGGCTCCCCAGCATCAGACTCCAGCAACTCATCCAATCGGGGTAGTTCAGCCGGTTGCTGCGGCACAGACCGGTGATGGGTCAGTTATGTCTTCTGAGGCTTTGTGGAGATTAAACAGGTTTACCAAGCTCTTTCCAATCCATTTCAGTGGTGCTACTTCAGAGGATCCCCAGGAGTATCTTGATAGCTGTCATGAGGTTCTTTGGAACATGGTATATTAGAGACCAATGGGGTCAACTTTGCTGCTTTTTAGATGACTGGTTCCGCCAAGAAATGGTGGAGGGATTATTTGTTGACCAGACCAGCTAGGTCACCTGCTCCTATTTGGGACCAGTTCACTCATCTTTTCTTAGATAAGTTTCTTCCTATTACCTTGAGAGAGGAGAACCGCCGTCAGTTCGAGCCAACAGGGCAGTATGACTGTTACTCAGTATGAGACCCGTTTTGTGGATTTGGACCGTCATGCTCTTCTTCTGCTTCCTACCGAGAGAGATAGGGTGAGGAGGTTTATTGAAGGACTTGCTCAGTCAATGAGATTGCAGATGGCTAAGGAGATTGGGAGCGAGATTTCTTTTCAGGTGGGTGCCTATGTCACCATGCAAGTCGAGATGGTTCTTGGACAGGGAGGTCAGGGGTCAGAAAAGATACCTCATCATTACGGTGGGTTCAGCGGTGCCTCGTTTGGAGGCAGGGGTACCTTTGGTAGATGCCATCCTCCTAGGCTGTTTCATTCAGCGCTTCTGGCATCCCACAGTGCTTCAGGGAGTTGTGGTCCTTATGTGCCTCCTTCTGGTCAACCAACCTATAGTGCACCATCAACTCATATCAGTGCACCTCTTATTCAATGGATGTTTCGAGTGTGGTGGTTATGGGCATATCAGGAGGACCTGTCCGAGATTATTGGGTGTTCCACCACAACATCAGAGTTGTCGTGCCATAATTCCAGCACCCGTTGCTGCACCGCTTGCTCAGCCAGCCAGAGGTAGGGGTCAGGCAACCAAAGGTAGGGGCCAGACTGTTAGAGGTGGAGGTCAGGCTGTTAGAGGTGGAGGAACGCCAACTAGAGGCTGTCCCACGGATATGATTCATAGTGGTGTGGGCCCAACCCCAATGTTATGCTTTTTCAGCTGGGCCTGAGGCTGAGTCATCCGATGTTGTTATTACAGGAACTGTTTCAGTTTGCAGTAGAGACGCTTCAGTTCTATTTGATCCGGGGTCTACTTACTCCTATGTATCATCTTATTTTGCTTCATATTTGGTTGTACCTCGTGATTCTTTGAGTGCCCCTATATATGTGTCCACACATGTGTGGGATGCTATTGTTGTAGATCGTGTATATCGTTCGTGTGTGGTCACTATTGGGAGTTTTGAGACTAGTGTAGACCTTCTACTCCTTTATATGGTTGATCTTGATGTTATATTGGGCATGGATTGGATGTCACCTTATCACGCTATATTGGACCGTCACGACAAGAAAGTGACCTTAGCCTTGCTGGGGTTGCCTCGATTAGAGTGGAGAGGGACTCCTGGCCATTCTGCCAGCATGGTTATCTCTTATATGAAGGCTCGGTGTATGGTCGAGAAGGGGTGTTTGGCTTATTTGGCTTATGTTTGTGATTCTAGTGCCAAGGTTCCTTCTATGGATTATGTGCATGTTGTTTGTGAGTTTCCAGAGGTATCTCCCGCAGACTTGCTAGGGATGCCACCCGACAGGGATATTGATTTCTGTAATGATTTGGCCTCAGGCACTCAACCCATTTCCATTCTTCCACACCGGATGGCCCCGCCGGAGTTGAAAGAACTAAAGGAACAATTATATGATTTGCTTGATAAGGGCTTATTAGACCTAGTGTCTCACCCTTGGGGTGCACCGGTGTTGTTTATGAAGAAGAAAGATGGGTCTATGAGGATGTAAATAGATTATCGGCAGTTGAAAAAAGTCACCATCAAGAACAAGTATCCATTACCGAGGATTGATGATTTATTTGATCAGCTTCAGGGTGCCACAGTGTTTTCGAAGATTGATTTGAGATTCGGCTACCATCAGTTGAGGATTAGGGCATCCGATGTCCCTAAGAGAGCTTTTTGGACGTGGTATGGGCACTATGAGTTTCTGGTGATGTCCTTTGGGTTGGCCAATTCCCCAGCAGCATTCATGGATTTGATGAACCGATTGTTCAAGATTTATTTGGACTCCATTGTGATTGTGTTTATTGACGACAACTTGATATACTCCCGTAGTCGGGAGATGCATGAGCAGCACCTGAGGATTGTGCTTCAGGCTCTGAGAGACAACCAGTTATATGCTAAATTTATAAAGTGCGGGTTTTGGTTGGATTCAGTTGCTTTTCTTGGGCCAAGTTGTATTAGCGGAGGGCATTCAGGTAGATCCCAAAAAGATTGAGGCAGTTCAGAACTGGCCCAGACCCACTTCAGCTACAGAGATCAGGAGTTTCTTGGGCCAAGTTGTATTATCGTTGATTTGTGGAGGGTTTTTCATCTATATCAGCATGTTTGACCAGGTTGACCTAGAAGGGTTCCCCGTTCAGATGGTCACTATTGATACCCAATTTTTCCTAAAAAATATATCAAAATGCATATATGTCTTCAAAATCAGGCATTAACATCAATTGATATTTTTCCACAATTTTCTGCATATTTTATAAATTTGCCCAGTATTTTATTCCAATAAATAATTACAAAATTGCATGACAAATGATTGCAAAAAAATTTCTTGATTTAACTTATTATCTATGGCCCTATTAAGACCAAATTATTTCATAAATAGCCAAATTGGCACCTTTTGGCTATAATTGCGCAATAAATTTGCAATTATAGCCCATGCATATAATTTTTGTATTATTTTTACCAGAAATTAGTCTTTTGTATTTTAAAATACCAAATAATCTTTTTTTGAAATATTTCTATGCATTAAATTCATTTCATAATTAGTAATTATTTCATCAAATTATTTTAATTAAATTATTTTGGTATTTAACAAATAGCTCCATTTTATATCAATTATAGTCTATATATCCAGCCTAATTACCTTATAAACTAGCTCAAGACCCCCAGGCCCAAACATTAACCTGCCCGACCCAATACCCCGTCCAATCCCGACTGTTGATCATTTTGATCAATGGTCCAGATCCCCCTTACCTTAATTAAACCCAAATGGCCCCTTCCCCAAACCCCTCATTCTCTCACCCTCTCTGCCGTCACACTTCACTCTCCTCTCCAAATCCTCTCTTCCCTAACCCTAATCTCACCTCACCGTCACTCTCCATCGTCAACCATGGTGGTTCCTCACCACCCTCAGGTCTATCATGGCTCTCTTATGCTAGTATTACTTGTCTCTAAAGTCCTCAAGGGACCAGGGTCAGTCCACTTATGACTTTGGATTTTGCTTGCCTGTTTCAGGCCGTTCTGGTTCGATCTCTAGTAAGATCTTCTTACTTTTGCCTAAACCTATGGATTTCTAAGCTTCGTCTTTGTCTCTATGCTATTTTCTCAAAACCCTAATTTCTATCTTTGATCTTCTCAGATCTGTACAGATCTGAGATGAATCGAACCTATCTCACATGTTTCCTTGAATGTTTTCTGGTTTTTCAAGTGATTTTCCGTTTTCCTAAAACTAGGGTTTACTGAAAATCATCTTCTCCAAAAGTTTTCTGATTTTGAATGTTTAATCTTCTGTTCTTATGTGCTTTTGACCGATTTATGTTGAGTTTGCCTAAACCCTAGTTGATTTATGCTAAAACCCCAATTTTCTTATATTTTGCTTCGATTCTGGGTTTTCCGTGTTACTTGTTGCATTGTTTCATTTTGTGCTTTGACTTTCATGATTTCTTCTTAGTCTAATTTAGCGTCTTATGATTTTTACCCTAGTTCATCTCTATTAGGATTTCTGAGTCGATTTCCGGACTAACTTCTATGTGTTTCTGAAGTTTTACTTAGCCCATTCTCTATTTGTGGAAGTTGATATCTTTCTCCCCAGAAATCAGTATTACTTTGAAATTTTGATTGACTGATTCACTCTGTTAAAAATTCATGTGCATAATTCTTGATTATTTCCTTGTTTATTGCCTTAATTAGTCATTTGTGCCTTATTTAATTGCCTGTAATATCTACTAATTCCTTTACATGATTATCTTGCCTTAATTAGACCCCTGCTTATTCTGAACTCCCTTATTTGGTTTGATTTGAACTTCTTGCCTTAATTAAATCCCTGATTATTACCATCTGGTCAATTGCCCTTAGTTAAAGGAGTCTATTCTGAAATCCTTATGTGATTGGATTCTGTGATTTCCTTAATTGCTGGCTTCTGATTTCTTTTACCTTATTTGCTCTACTTTTGAACTACTATATAAACTCCACTCCTCCACTTCTTAAAAAAAATACTAGTTCACAAACACACACTCACACTCAAGACTTTCTTTTCTTTCTCTGCTACTTGTGTTAACTTTTGATCTAGCCGGCTGCAAGCCAAGGCTAGATATTGGAGCTACACTTGCTTTATATTCTAAACTATTTTCTTCAACTGGTATGTCTCTAGTTAAATTTTGAAACCTAACTCTATGTGTTTCATTCCTGCACTAGTTTATTAGTTATGAATTCAATCCCTGTTCTTGTTTACTGCTTTGCTTAGAATGTCTAAATCCTATTTTGTTCAGTCTGTAATTAGCATGTCCAAACTGTAATTGCCTATGTGATGCTTGTCTTGCATGTTTATTCAGTCCCTGCCTATTCCTCTTCACTAAAGAGATCAAGTTAAGTCACCTAGTCTCTTAGGGTATTCGATTGACCTTAATTGTGTGTCTAATTCTGTCCAGTACCCCATTGCTTTCAACATGGCTTTACTGCATCCTTGCTCTATGTCCCCAATTACCTACTATCATGACTAACCTGTTAATTCTATAAAAACTGCTAAGTGTTCTATGCATTTTTATCTATATGCCTCCCTGTACCCTATTCATGTGTTCCTTAATGTGTATTCTATGTGTCCCCAACCCATTTATCCCTGTGTGGAATCTGTTTGCCAAGTGTTTCCGAATCTGGTTGTTCTATGACCAATTGGTTTGTGTTCTGATTTGAAAAGTGTTTTAGTACTTCCCAAAACGTTTTACTACTAAACTAGTTCCTATTTTCAGAAAACCTTTTCACTCCTAGAGTTATCTCTACACTGTTTTCTCACTACAAATCTTTCAAAATGATGTCAAGCACTCTCACTTTAATCTTAGGTCAATAGGTTCTGCCCCTCCAGTGTGTGTACTACCTTGGGATCCTTGAGATTCCTCCAAACTCTGGCATACTGGGGCTGGACCTTCCACACTGCACTTACTCAGTTCTTGTTATGAAAGTCTGGGTGTGAGCACTGCCCTGGATCCTTGAGGTCCTTAGGGAACTCTAACACACATGGACATGAAATTGGTTCTGAGATCCTTGACATTTGAGACTGCCAAAGGCCTGGTATCTTCAGGTCGTATTTGGTCCTACTTTAGGCTCCCTATAGTTTAACTTTTTCTCTTTTTATTTATTTATGTAATTCGTTCAGCTATTGGTTTGTAATAATTAATTTGTAAACAGATATTGGGGTGACTAGTGAAAAGGGAGGGTAGTGTATGGTACTGTGTGTAAACACTGGGTAGAAGCCATGTTCCTAGGCTTTATATTCTGCGAATCTGCATTAGAAGCAATGTCTTAGGACTGATGTGTTCATTTGCATCCAAATCATTCTAAACATGCATTAGATATCTTGTTCTTAGGGCTTCACGTTTTATTGTTTCAGCATATTACTAATCCATGCTTCAAGTTTGCATAAGTGCTTTCACTTAGAAATCCTGCTGTTAGGATAATAACACTGCCTTAATGAAGCTATCATTCCTATATGCATTTAGATATCATGTTCTAGGAATTCTACTTGCATTCGTTTGATTAAGCCTAGTTCCATTAAAATAAGTCACTGATCTTAAAAGGCATAAAAACGGTTTCACATATAGTGATATGTTTTCTGAGCATAAACTGGTGCAAATTCCCTTTTAAAAGTCTATGTCACTTAGAACAACATTTTTTTAGGTTAAACGATTTCTAAATTGATAAACATCTCTTTTAATTATGATTGCACAGCCCCACGCCTAGGCAAGCCTTAGGTATTTAATCTTTATAAACTAAAAATTGCGTGCTGATTGTGTTTACTACTTAAAGTCCTACAGGTCTTAAAATCAGTAGACAAACTGATTAGGACCCTGCCATTGCATTATGACATAGTGTTGCATGTTCTGTATTTTAGTGTTCACTTAGATACCCTGTCTTAGGATCCTTTCTCTAATAAAAAGATGCCTTTGTCTGTGGTTTGAGATGTGCTGTTTATTTGCATTATGTGTGCAGGTGAATCTGAGCCTCTTAACTGTTTTTGTCACTTATGTGCTAGTCCTACTTGTTATTTCTTATCGCCTAGTTTTTTCCTCTTTAAAAACCATAGGGGTTTTTCTAGAACTGCCAGTATACTAGAGGTCCTAAACTCCTCCGGGACCCCAAAGAAAGGACGGGTAACAGCACGCGTATAGCTCATTAAACAAAACTCGCTTAATAACCGCTAAGGGGTGGGACAATGGGTAGAAAAAGATATGATGACCTGTACGCTAATGCAACGTGTAGCCCCTTATTGAGGAGTGATTACCGGGCATTCACAGATATGATCCTATAGGATAAACAACTTAGGACCTCCCTTATCCGTTGGATATATGTTCTTGGATTGCTAATCTGTTAAGACCTTTATTTGTTTACATATATGTGCTTGGACTGCTAATATGTTAAGACCTTTATTTGTTTACATATTTGTTATTAGGCTTTTTATTTGCTACTTGAATGAATTCACAAAGTATGTTTGGTCGGGACCCACAGTTGCGGACTTTGAGGGGTGCCTAACACCTTCCCGTTGAAGTAATTTCAAGCCCTTACCCAATCTCTGGTTATGCAATTAGTGTTATGAATGACCCTTAATAGGTGCCCTAACGCACCTTAATTCGTTAGGTGGCGACTCTTCGAACTTATTATACCCCTTTTCCAAAAGAAAACGAGTTGTCCCAATAATGTCGAAAACCCTGACCAATTCAAATGGAGAGGAAAAAGGGGGCGCGGCAGCATGGCGACTCTGCTGGGGATTCTAAGATTTTACCATTACAAACCGTTTTGTGAATTCGTCTAAGTATGCCTTGTTTTGTTAAGTACCTGCACCCTTTCCCTTTCCCTTTCCCCTTTATGTGCAATTAATTGTTTACTCTCCCAAGTATTTATTTTTTCAAAAAAATGAAACTGACATATTTCTTTTTTTTTCCTTTGTAACTGCTTTTCAATTATAACTGTTGTATTTATCGCTTTCATAATGTGCAAATGCGTGACAACATGTTTATTGCTTATTGCTGTATAATCATGCTCAACATTATATTCCACTCGTTCCTATACAAATCCTATAGCAACGCTTGATGAGTGGTTTCGCTCTTCCATTTTATATCACCCCCTAAATTCGGAAAGGCTTATTTGCGGTAAAACTAGTCGATCAGCAGGGCAGTCGACGGTTCCGTGCCTTTCCCCCTCAAGTTGTTTGCTTGAGGGTACCATTATAGACCCCCATAATAACTTTACTCTGATTATAACTGTAGATGCATCATGGTCAAACCTAGATGAGTTAATATGTTGTCCACATAATAACCTTTAGGAAAATCCTTGTCCAAAAAGACCACTGGGGTTTCCATAATCCCAACGAACGCAATCACGTTCTATGCATTAATTTGGAGATTAAATGCCAATATGCTAATCATAAGTGTATAAATAGTCGAATATGGTGAGGGAAAGGGCCTAACCATTTTTTGTCTAACTGAAAATGAGGCACGAAGTCCCCAGATTCAGTATGGTCAGTAATATTCCACCAATACTCCTAGACTGGTGGGAAGATCTTTCCTCGAGTGACAAGAAACATGTGAAGAAGGTCCTTCTGGGACCCAGTAGATTAGATTTATTCGCTTATCCAAATGTAATAAGGCCAAGTGCCAATAATGACTTATCTTTATTATCTTAGTGTCGATTTGAGATTCATCTATTTTTATATTAATGAAATGAGGCATTTATTGGCATTTAAGTTCTCCAAATCAACTTGTCTCTAGGCCTACCTCGGGCACGACGAGGCTCCCAATTAGGACACAAATTTACATCTTTCCGCAATATATGTTTAAATACCGCAAATACTTTTATCAGAACTCTTACTGACTTGGCTACCTTTTTGTTTTTATTTATTTTGATTATCCCCATTCCCCGTAGGTTGGTTCAAGCATACTGGAAGTATCAGCTTATCATACCAGATCCAAAGGCCCTCCACCTCATTCCTCCTCCAAGTGTATCGAAAATGGACTGCTGTGTAATTGTCGAGGAGGAGGAGGAGAAAGGCCCTACCATCCAAGCCGTGAGCAAGGAATCATCTCTCAGAAATTGGACTGTCAGACCATCCAGGGTCCGACGAGTCCTGGGCTAGCAAGGCTGAACAAGAACTGTTTATTTTATTTGCTAATGATTTCCTTTTCGCATTTTTCTGTTTAAATAAAATCTCCAGTGTTCCAAAAACGTTTGTTTAAATTATTGAAAATTGCTTTTTATTTTCAATGAATCAAAATTTATTATTATCATTTTCTCTCATACTTTTACCTATACAACATTACTATTTCCTGTCTTGATGAACCAATGGCTGTGACGTGCAATGAGACAACGCAACAAAAGGATAGTGATTCA
Source organism: Nicotiana knightiana (assembly GCA_005239525.1). Classification (NCBI taxonomy): domain Eukaryota; kingdom Viridiplantae; phylum Streptophyta; class Magnoliopsida; order Solanales; family Solanaceae; genus Nicotiana; species Nicotiana knightiana. The sequence continues at coordinate 19,258 of ML390225.1, read as the reverse complement.
GAAGAAGAAGATATCATACCCGAGGAAATCGTCAGAGAAGTAGAGGACTTTGAGAACAAGCCTAAGTACAATCTGGACGAGACCAAGGTAATCAACTTGGGAGATCCAGAGACTGTCAAAGAAACCCGCATCAGCATCCACATGTCACAGCCAGAGTAATAAGAGTACACACAATTCCTGAAGGAATATGAAGACATATTTGCATGGTCGTACGATGATATGACCGGACTAAGTACATCTATCATGGCTCAGAAATTGCCCACAAACCCGATGTGACCACTAGTGAATTCCACAGCCTACAGACCTCAGATGAACGGAGCTGTAGAAGCCGCCAACATGAATATCAAGAAAATGCTAAGAAAGATGGTAGAAAATCACAAACAGTGGCATGAAAAACTGTCATTTGCTTTATTGGGATACCGCACCACAGTCCACACATCAACCGAGGAAACTCCTTACTTATTGGTTTATGGTACAAAAGTTGTTATTCCTGCCGAAGTAGAGATTCCTTCCTTGAGAATCATACAAGAAGATGAGCTCAGCGACGCAGAGTGGATAATGAGCCGTTATGAGCAACTAGCTCTCATAGACGAAAAAAGGATGAATGCAGTGTGTCACGGGCAACTCTATCAGAACAGAATGTCCAGATCCTTCAATAAAAAAGTCAAGCCAAGACAGTTCACACCGGGGTAGCTGGTGTTGAAAAAGATCATTCCGCATCAAGATGAAGCCAAAGGGAAATTCTCTCCTAATTGGCAAGGTCCTTACATGGTTCACAGAGTGCTGAAAGGAGGAGCTCTCACACTTGCAGAAATGGACGGAGAAGTCTAGCCAAAACCAATCAATTCAGATGCAATAAATCGATACTATGTGTAACTCTTTATGCTTTTATCAAATGCTATAAATTGAACTACGCTCGACCTGATTCCCTTTTAAGAGGGGATAAATAGACAGCCCTGTGGCTTCGGTCACAATTCAATAAAAATCTTATCCCCCCCCCCACACAATTGGAAACTGGGGCAAAATTTTGAGGAGGACCCTCGAATTTCCGAAGCAAGTTCAGCCGATTGCAGCATGTACAATAGTCAGAGATGTCAACCCATCTAACTGGGGCAAAATTTTGAGGAGGATCCTCAAAATTCCATATCAAAAGAGGTTGCAATGTCTCGGATTTTGTCACGGGCGTCGGTTCATCTAAAATTCTTAAAGTACATTTTTACTATGTTTTTACAAAACTATGCATGTTTGCTTGTAAGGTAACTCTGTTTAGCCAAACGCTACCCTGATGATGCAAACAGGATCATTAGACCAAGTCAAGCAGGAAAAGCAAAGCCAATGGGGACACAAATCAACCTCCCCCATCCACAAAAGTCACGATTTTTCTTTGGATGCAGGGACACAGGGTAGACATGCCGCAACGTCACAATCCTCACAACAATCGCGTTATCAAAATCTGCTACCAACTAATAAATTCTTCTACTATTTGCTATTCATTCTACTTTTTACATAAGGCTAAAACGCTGCCTTCCCTTGCATAAGGCTAATCTCTGTTTTCATCCTGCATGAGGCTAAGCTCTACCTCCCCCATTTGCATAAGGCTAAACGCTGCCTTCCCTTGCATAAGGCTAATCTCTGCCTTCGTCCTGCATGAGGTTAAGCTCTACCTCCCCCATTTGCATAAGGCTAAACACTGCCTTCCCTTGCATAAGGTTAATCTCTGCCTTCATCCTGCATGAGGTTAAGCTCTACCTCCCCCATTTTCATAAGGCTAATCTCTGCCTTTCCCCATTTGCATAAGGCTAAATGCTGCCTTCCTTTGCATAAGGCTAATCTCTACCTTCATCCTACATGAGTTTAAGCTCCACCTCCCCATTTGCATAAGGCTAATCTCTGCCTTCATCTGCATAAGGCTAATCGCTGCCTTTACCTTGCATAAGGCTAATCTCTGCCTTCATCTGCATAAGGCTAATCTCTGCCTTCATTTGCATGGGACTAATCCCTGTCCCGCATCTTGCATGAGTCTAAGCTCTACCTCCATCTGCATAAGTCTAATCTCTGTCTTCATCTGCATAAGGCTAATCGCCGCCTTTACCTTGCCTAAGGCTAATCTCTGCCTTCATCTGCATAAGGCTAATCTCTGCCTTCATTTGCATGGGACTAATCCCTGTCCCGCATCTTGCATGAGTCTAAGCTCTACCTCCATCTGCATAAGTCTAATCTCTGTCTTCATCTGCATAAGGCTAATCGATGCCTTCACCTTGCATAAGGCTAATCTCTACCTTCATCTGCATAAGGCTAATCTATGCCTTCATTTTCATGGGACTAAGCCCTATCCCTAATCTTGCATAAGGCTTAGCTCTGCCTCCATCTGCATAAAGCTAATCTCTGCCTTTATCCTACATGAGGTTAAGCTCTACCTCCCCACTTGCATAAGGCTAATCTCTGCCTTCCCTTGCATAAGGCTAATCTCTGCTTTCATCCTGTATGAGGTTAAGCTCTACCTCCCCTTGCATAAGGCTAATCTCTGTCTTCCCTTGCATAAGGCTAATCTCTGCCTTCATTTGCATGGGACTAAGCCATGTCCCGCATTTTGCATGAGGTTAAGCTCTACCTCCGCATCCTGCATGAGGCTAAGCTCGTCCTCCATCTGCATAAGGCTAATCTCTGCCTTTATTTGCATGAGACTAAGCTCTGTCTCCATACCTGTACGAGGCTAAGCTCTGCCTCCAATTTACAATCTTTCACCGAGACTAAGCACTGTCTCTCCAACATTATCTACTTTGCTCTTCTTTTGGGCTAAGCTCTGCCCTCCACTTTGCAAGACTAAGCTTTGTCTTGTTGACATCTTATTATTGCATCTCATCGCCAACCTGTCCAAAGGCGCCATAGTCTAAGGGCATCATCCTCATAGCTGGAAGACACCATGTCATGGCCTGAGAATCTCTCAAAATTTGCATATCATTATTCAAAGGCGTCATAGTTCGGAGCACCATCTTCATGGCCCGAGAACATCATTTCATGTCCTGCGAATCTCATTAACAACTCATGGCCCAGGACGTCATGGTCCAAGGACGTCATCCTCACGTCCGAAGACAAATCTCATGGTCCGACGGGAATCTGCATCATGTTTAAAATTTCGCACGAATATATGCTCGTATTATCTCTGTTTGTAGGTGACCCGGCAAGCAACTGCTATCCTAACAGGATCGATCCCGCACCAGTTCCTTCAACTGTATCAAACCTGAACTCTCTCGTGAACCATTCATTCACCTATCCTTAGATGTTGCATCCGTTCTTGCAATGACTTCATCAGTATATTTTGACGATGAATCCAGAACTACACACGGCCTGATTCCTGTAAAACTAGGGATATGTAGGCAGCTCGTAAACCAGAGTGCGGCCTAAATCCTTTAAACCGTTTCACTCGGTCAAAATTGTCCATCATATCTTTACCCAACAACTCTTTCATCCTTTCCGGGTAAAGAGGTGCAGCTTTTAATACCCAATTTTTCTTAAAAAATATTTCAAAATGCATATATGTCTTCAAAATCAGGCATTAGCATCAATTGGTATTTTTCCAAAATTTTCTGCATATTTTATTAATTTGCCTAGTATTTTATTCCAATAAATAATTACAAAATTGCATCACAAATGATTGCAAAAATATTTCTTGATTTAATTTATTGTCTATGGTCCTATTAAGAACAAATTATTCCATAAATATCCAACTTGGCACATTTTGGATATAATTGCAATAACTTTGCAATTATAGCCCATGCATATAATTTTTGTACTATTTTTGCTAGAAATTAGTCTTTTGTATTTTAAAATACCAAATAATCTTTTTTGAAATATTTTTATGCATTAAATTCATTTTATAATTACTAATTACTTCATAAAATTATTTTAATTAAATTAATTTGGTATTTAACAAATAACCTCATTTTATTTCAATTATAGTCTATATAACCGACCCAAATACCTTATAAACTAGCCCAAGACCCCCATGCCCAAACATTAACCTACCCGACCCAATACCCCGTCCAATCCTGACCGTTGGTCATTTTGATCAATGGTCCAGATCTCCCTTACCTTAATTAAACCCAAATGAACCCTTACCAAAACCCCTCATTCTCTCACCTTCTCCGCCGTCACACTTCACTCTCCTCTCCAAATCCTCTCTGCCCTAACCCTAATCTCACCTCGTCGTCACTCTCCATCGTCAACCATGGTGGTTCCTCACCACCCTCAAGCCTCTTATGGCTCTCTTATGCTAGTATTACTTGTCTCTAAAACTTACGACTTTGGCTTTTGCTTGCCTGTTTCATGTTGTTCTAGTTCGATCTCTAGTAAGATCTTCTTACTTTTGCCTAAACTTATGGATTTCTAAGCTTCGTCTTCGTCTCTATGCTATTTTCTCAAAACTCTAATTTCTATCTTCGATCTTCTCAGATCTGAGATGAATCGAACCTATCTCACATATTTCCTTGAAATTTTTCTGGTTTTTAAGTGATTTTTCGTTTTCCTAAAACTAGGGTTTACTGAAAATCATCTTCTCCAAAAGTTTTCTGATTTTGAATGTTTAATCTTCTGTTCTTATGTGCTTTTGACCGATATATGTTGAGTTTGCCTAAACCCTAGTTGATTTATGCGAAAACCCCAATTTTGTTATGTTTTGCTTTGATTATGGGTTTTCCATGTTACTTGTGGCATTGTTTCGTTTTGTGATTTGACTTTCATGATTTCTTCTTAGTCTAATTCAGCGTCTTATGACTTTTACCCTAGTTCATCTCTATTAGGGTTTCTGAGTCGATTTCCGGACTAACTTCTATGTGTCTCTGAAGTTTTACTTAGCTCATTCTCTATTTGTGGAAGTTGATATCTTTCTCCCCAGAAATCAATATTACGTTAAAATTTTGATTGACTGATTCACTCTGTTAAAAATTCATGTGCATAATTCTTGCTTATTTCCTTGTTTATTCCCTTAATTAGTCATTCATGCCTTATTTAATTGCCTGTAATCTCTACTGATTCCTATACATGATTATCTTGCCTTAATTAGACCCCTGATTATTCTGAACTCCCTTATTTGGTTTGATTTGAACTTCTTTCCTTAATTAAATCACTGATTATTATCGTTTGGTCAATTGCCCTTAATAAAAGGAGTCTATTCTGAAATCCTTATGTGATTGGATTCTGTGATTTCCTTAATTGTTGGCTTCTGATTTCTTTTACCTTATTTTCTCTACTCTTGAACTACTATATAAACTCCCCTGCTCCACTTCTTTAAAAAAATACACTAGTTCACAAACACACACTCACACTCAAACTCTCTTTTCTTTCTCTGCTACTTGTGTTAACTTTTGATCTAGCCGGCTGCAAGCCAAGGCTAAATATTGGAACTACACTTGCTTTATATTCCGCACTTTTTTCTTCAACTGGTATGTCTCTAGTTAAATTTTGAAACCTAACTCTATGTGTTTCATTCCTGCACTAGTTCATTAGTTATGAATTCAATCCCTTTTCATGTTTACTGCTTTGCTTAGAATGTCTAAATCTTGTTTTGTTCAGTGTGTAATTAGCATGTCCAAACTGTAATTGCCTATGTGATGCTTGTCTTGCATGTTTATTCAGTCCCTGCCTATTCCTCTTTCACTGTAGAGATCATGTTAAGTCACCTAGTCTCTTAGGGTATTCGATTGACCTTAATTGTGTGTCTAATTCTATCCAATACCACATTGCTTTCAACATGGTTTTACTGCATCCTTCCTCTATGTCCCCAATTAACTACTATCATGACTAACCTGTTAATTCTATAAAAACTCCTAAGTGTTCTATGCATTTATTATCAATATGCCTCCCTATACCCTGTTCATGTGTTCCTTAATGTGTATTCTATGTTTCCCCAACCCCTTTATCACTATGTGGAATCGGTTTGCCAAGTGTTTCCGAATCTGGTTGTTCTATGACCAATTGGTTTGTGTTCTGATTTCAAAAGTGTTTTAGTAATTTTCCCAAACTGATTTACTACTAAACTAGTTCCTATATTCAGAAAACCTTTTCACTCCTAGAGTTATCTCTACACTGTTTTCTCACTAAAAATATTTCAAAACTATGTTAAGCACTCTCACTTCAATCTTAGGTCAATAGATTCTGCCCCTCCAGTGTGTGTACTGCCTTTGGATCCTTGAGATTCCTCCGAACTCTGACACACTGGGGCTGGCCCTTCCACACTGCACTTACTCAGTTCTTGTTATGAAAAGTCTGGGTGTGAGCATTGCCCGGGATCCTTGAGGTCCTTAGGGAACTCTGACACACCTGGACATGAAATTGGTTCTGAAATCCTTGGCATTTGAGACTGCCGAAGGCCTGGTATCTTCAGGTCGTATTTGGGCCTGCTTCAGGCTCCCTATAGTTTAACTTTTTCTCTTTTTATTTATTTATGTAATTTGTTCAACTCTTTGTTTGTAATAATTAATTTGTAAACAGATATTGGGGTGACTAGTGAAAAGGGAGGGTGGTGTATGGTACTGTGGGTAAAAACTGGGTAAAAACCATGTTCCTAGGCCTTATATTCTGCAAATCTGCATTAGAAGCCATGTCTTAGGGCTGATGTGTTCATTTGCATCCAAATCATGCTAAACATGCATTAGATATCCTGTTCTTAGGGCTTCACGTTTTATTGTTTCAGCATATTACTAATCCATGCTTCAAGTTTGCATAAGTGCTTTCACTTTGAAATCCTGTTGTTAGGATAATAACACTGTCTTAATGAAGCTATCATTCCTGTATGCATTTAGATATCCTGTTCTAGGAATTCTACTTGCATTCGTTTGATTACGACTAGTTCCATTAAAATAAGTCACCGATCTTAAAAGGCATAAAAACGGTCTCACATATAGGGGTACGTTTTCTGAGCATAAGCCGGTGCAAATTCCCTTTTAAAAGTCTGTGTCACTTAGAACAACATGTTTGTAGGTTAAACGATTTCTAAACTGATAAACATCTCTTGTAATTATGATTGCACAGTCTCACGCCTATGCAAGCCTTAGGTAATTAATCTTTATAAACTGCAAATTACGTGTTGATTGTGTTTACTGCTTAAAGTCCTACAGGTCTTAAAATCAGTAGGCAAACTGATTAGGACCCTGCCATTGCATTATGACACAGTGTTGCATGTCCTATTAATGTTCACTTAGATACCCTGTCTTAGGATCCTTTCTCTAATAAAAAGTTGGCTTTGTCTGTGGTTTGAGACGTGCTATTTATTTGCATTATGTGTGGAGGTGAATCTGAGCCTCTTAACTGTTTTTATCACTTATGTGCTAGTCCTACTTGTTCTTGCTTGTCCCCTAGTTTTTCCCTTTTTAAAAACCATAGGGGTTTGTCTAAAACTGCCAGTATACTAGAGGTCCTAAACTCCTCCGGACCCCAAAGAAGGGACGGGTAATAACACGCGTAGAGCTCATTGAACAAAACTCGCTTAATAACCGCTAAGGGGTGGGACAATGGGTAGAAAAGGATATGATGACCTGTACGCTAATGCAACGTGTAGCCCCTCATTGAGGAGTGATTACCGGGCATTGCACAGATATGATCCTATAGGATAAACAACTTAGGACCTCCCTTATCCTTTGCATATGTGTGTTTGGACTGCTAATCTGTTAAGACCTTTATTTTCTTACATATGTGTGCTTGGACTGCTAAGTTAAGACCTTTATTTGTTTACATATGTGTGCTTAGACTTTTTATTTGCTACTTGAATGAATTCACAAAGTATGTTTGGTCGGGACCCACAGTTGTGGACTTTGAGGAGTGCCTAACACCTTCCCCTTGAAGTAATTTCAAGTCCTTACCCAATCTCTGGTTATGCAATTAGTGTTATGAATGACCCTTAATCGGTGCCCTAACGCACCTTAATTTGTTAGGTGGCGGCTCTTCGAACTCATTATACCCCATTTCCCAAAAGAAAACGATTTGTCCCAGTAATGTCGAAAACCCTGACCAATCCGAAAGGAGAGGAAAAAGGGGGTTGCGACAGTCACACGACTTTGAGTTGAGCTTTGAGAAGCTCAAGACTCCTTTGACTACAACAAGGGTGTTGGTGTTGCCCACAGGTTCAGGATCTTACACAGTATATTCTGATGCTTCCCGTGTTGGTCTCGGTGCAGTATTGATACAGGAGGTAGGGTGATTTCAAATGCTTCCCTGTAGGTGCATGATTTAGAGTTGGAAGCCATTGTTCATGCGCTGGAGATTTGGAGGCACTATCTTTATGGCGTGTCGTGAGAGGTTTTCATGGATCATCGCAGCCTTCAGTATTTGTTCTAGCAAAAGGATCTCAATTTGAGGCAGATGAGGTGGTTGGAGCTATTGAAAGACTATGATATCACCATCTTGTACTATCCCGGGAAAGCCAATGTGGTGGCCGACACATTGAGTAGAAAGGCAGTGAGTATGGGCAGCCTTGTGTTCATTCCAGTCAGTGAGAGGCCGTTAGCATCAAATGTTTAGACTTTGCCCAACCAGATTGTGAGGTTGGATATTTCAGAGCCCAACCGTGTTCTAGCTTGCACAGTCGCTCAGTCTTCTTTGTTTGAGCGTATCAGAGATCGACAGTATGATGATCCTCATTTTTTGGTCCTTATTGACACAGTGCGACATGATGGTGCTAAGAAGGTTACTGTTGGAGATGACGGAGTCTTGATAATGCAGGGTCGTGTTTGTGTGCCTAATGTTGATGGGATTCATGAGTTGATTCTTGAGGAGGCCCACAGTTCCCGGTATTCTATTCATCCGGGCGCCACAAAGATGTATCAGGACTTGCGGCAACATTATTGGTGGAGGAGAATGAAGAAGGATATAGTTGCTTATGTAGCTCGGTGCCTGAATTGTCAGCAGGTGAAGTATGAGCGTCATAGACCCGGTGGTTTGCTTCAACAGATAGAGATTCCTGAGTGGAAGTGGGAGCGTATCACTATGGACTTTGTTGTTAGAATCCCATGGAATCAGAGGAAGTTCGATGCCGTTTGGGTCATTGTGGATAGGCTGACTAAGTCAATACACTTCATTCCTGTGGAAGTTACTTATTCTTTGGAGCGGTTAGCATAAATTTACATTCGGGAGATCATCCGTCTTCACGGTGTGCTCGTGTATGTCATTTCTGATCAAGGTACGCAGTTCACCTTGCACTTTTGGAGGGCATTACAACGTGATTTGGGCACGTGGGTTGAGTTGAGCACATCATTTCATCCTCAGACGGATAGACAGTTCGAGTGCACTATTAAGATCTTGGAGGATATGCTCCGCGCATATGTCATAGATTTTGGGGGATCGTGGGTTTCATTCTTGCCCTTCGCAGAGTTCGCCTACAACAACAGCTGCCAGTCGAACTTTCAGATCGCTCCCTATGAGGCATTATATGGTAGGTAGTGTCGGTCGCCAGTTGGGTGGTTTGAGCCGGGGGAGGCTCGGTTATTGGGTACAGATCTAGTATATGATGCCTTGGATAAGTTCAAGATTATATAGGATCGACTTCGCACAGCTCAGTCCAGGAAGAAGAGTTATGACGATCGTAGAGTTCGTGATGTTGCATTCATGGTCGGGGAGAGGGTGTTGCTTCGGGTCTCACCCATGACGGGTGTCATGAGGTTTGGAAAGAAGGGAAAGCTGAGCCCTAGGTATATCGGACCTTTTGAGATTCTCGAGAGAGTGGGAGAGGTGGTTTACAGGCTTGTGTTGCCTCCAGGGTTATCAGCAGTTCATCTAGTGTTCCATGTGTCCATGCTCCGGAAGTATCACGGTGATCCGTCCCACGTGTTAGATTTCAGTTCTGTCCAGTTAGACAAGGATTTGACTTATGAGGAGGAGTTGGTGGCTATTCTAGCCCGGCAGGTTTGTCAGTTGAGATCAAAGAGTTATCCTTCAGTTCGAGTGCAGTGGAGAGGTCATCCCGAAAAGGTAACTACCTGGGAGTCCGAGTCAGATATGCGGGAGTAGATATCCCCACCTTTCACCAGTCCAGGTACTTTTCTATGTCCATTCAAGGACGAACAATTGTTTTAGAGGTGGAGAATATGATGACCCGATAGGTCATCTCATGTTTTAGAACTAGTTCTTTGTTCCGAATCCTTAAATATCTCATTCTAGCCTTCCTCAATTTGCATGCGCAATTTGGGTATTGACCCTGAAGGCTTATGTGTTAAAAACAGATAAAACAAGAATTTTTGCCTTAAATATTAATTTTAGTTGACTTCGGTCAACGTTTTGAGTAAACGAACCTGAACCCGTATTTTGACGGTCTCGGTGGGTCCGTATTGAAATATGGGACCTAGAATCGAATTCTGAGGTCCCTAGCTCGAGATATGAATTTTTGTTGAAAATTAAAAGTCTGAAAATTTAATGGGTTTTAAGAATTGATTGATGTTTGGTATTGTTGATACTGGGCCTGTATTTTAGTTTCGCAGCCCGATATAGGTTCAATATAATATTTATGACTTGTCTGTGAAGTTTGGTAAGAAACGGAGTTAGTTTGATGTTATTCAGACGTCCGGTTGTGAAAATAAAAGTTTTAAAGCTTTATTGAAAATTTCATTCAATTTGGTGTTCAATTCGTAGATCTAGGTGTTATTTTGGCGATTTGATCGCGCGAGCAAGTTCGTATGATATTCTAGGACTCGTGTTCATGTTTGATTTGGAGCCCCGAGGGCTCGGGTGAGTTTCGGGTAGGCTACGGGATGTTTTGGTCTTAGAAATCTAGTTTTTTCTGCAGCTTCAGGTGCCTTCTAGTTTCCTTCTTCGCATTCGCGAAGGCTCTCTCGCGAATGCGAAGTGTGAGCTGGGCCGGGGGATGGTTTTTTCTATGCGACGCGAGGCCATGGTCGCGAATGTGGAACACTGGGGGGAAGGTCTGCGCTTCGGGAACGCGACCGACAACACGCGAACGAATAGAGTTATTAGAGGTGGAATGGGGATCAGTAGGTTGTTCTACACGAACGCGAGCCAAGGATCGCGAATGGCCAGGGGGAACAGACCATTGCGAACGCGTGCAACCCTTCACGAACGCGAAGTCCATTCAGGCTACTACATATTGCGAACGCGGCAGGCCCTTCGCGAACGCGAAGAAGGCCTGACGCCCTGACGTTAAAACATTTCAAAATCGAGATTTTACCTATTTTTCATAAACTCCCCATTAGAGCTCGGCCTAAGTGCGATTTTGAAGGGAAAAATCAACACCTATTTATTAGGTTTATACTCTTTAACTCATTGTTTTCCATTTCTAACATCACCCATTAAATTCCTAGCCCTAATCTTTGTTCTTTCATGGTAGAAAAACTAGGGATTTTGGAAGAATTGGGAGTTTTTGAAAATTTTAGACCTCAATTTGGGGTCAGATTCCGAAACTAATTGCATATTCAGGCTCGGGGGTGAATGGGTGAATGAGTTTTGGTCCGAACCTCGAGTTTTGACCAAGCGGGCCCGGGGTCGATTTTTGACTTTTTGGGAAAAAGTTTGGGAAATCTGAATTTATGCATTGTAATTGATTCCTTAGTAATATTTGATGTTATTAAATTAATTGTGGCTAGATATGAGTGGTTTGGAGGTGGATTCTAGAAGAAAAGCGGTAATTGAGGATTGAGAGGTTTGTGGAGCGAGGTAAGTGTTGTGCCTAACTTTGACTTGAGGGATTAGGAACCTTTGACTTAATTGCTATATGAAAATCATGTGAGCGGCGTATATGTGAAGTGACGAGTAATTATGGGCCGCCAATTTATCTGTCTTGCATGTTTCTTTCCCGCTTATCTTATATTGTTTCCTTCCTTGTCTTAACTGTTACATGTTTTATTTGTATCTCTGTGCCTAATTGCTACTTGTTAGACATCGTTTCTCTTGTTGAAGTATTAGTTACCCCGTAGCTTCATTGTCTCCTGTTACTTGCTTAAGTTGTTTTTATTGGTGCTTTAGTGATATTCTGGATTGGTCTCGTAGAGTAGAATTACTTGTGTAAGGTTTTATTGAGTACAAGCTTCCCATTTGCTTTGTTGTGAAGTTTAACTATTGTGAAGGGTTTTGTGTTAAATGGTGAATTTTCTGTACTTACTGAGTAATTGATATGATATGGTGGGATCAGGTTGCGCGCCGCAACATATGAAATAAGGGTGATATATTGAGGAGGAATAAGGGTGAATTGATAATGTACAATGGGATCGGGTTGCATGCCGCAACAGGTGTAATAAGGGTGGGTTGTGGTGAAATAAGGGTGGAATGTGATTGTGATTGTTGTGATATGGTGGGATCGGGTTGCGCACTGCAATACCTTTATATATATTCTGTTGTTTATGTTATTAAGAGAAAATAAGAGAGAATTATGATACGTACGGTGGGATCGGGTTGCACGCCGCAACAATTTATATGTTTATGCTTTTCTTTGATTGTGTTAGCTGTACGGTAGTCTTGATTTACACTTAAGGATTGGTAATAGCTGAACACTGGCGAAATGCGTTGGGTATTGTATTTACTTCTTGCAAGTTACTATTTTTACTTTATTCTATCTTCTTTTATGCTTTTATTATTTACCGTATGCAGATTATATTGTGTGTGTCCCGCCTTAGCCTCGTCACTCCTTCGTCGAGGTTAGGCTCGACACTTACCAGTACATGATTTCGGTTGTACTGATATTGCACTCTACACTTCCTGTGCATATTTTGGAGCAGGTTGTGGTTGATCGAGAGGTTGGCTGTAGACTTCACAGCTAGGAGACCCAAGATAGTCATGTTGGCGTCCGCAGGCCCTGGCGTCCCCTTCTATACCCCATACTTACTATTTTTCCTTATTTCACAAAGAATTGTATTTTCTTTCGGACAAATGCTTGTAGTAAGATCTTAGCATGTTCGTGAATTATGACTCCGAATTCTGGGTAGTAACAATATGTAATTAAAGTTGTTATTATGAAATTTCACGTTTATTTTGATTTATTATGGCTTGTTTACTGGTAATCACCTAAAGGTAAAGAATTGGCTAAAAAACCTCTAACGTTGGCTTGCCTAGCAAGTGTAATGTTAGGCGCCATCATGGTTCCGATGGTGGAAATTTCGGGTCGTGACAATTTTTCTCTCCTTTTAATTTATTTTAACAAATATCAGAGGTCCTTTTTAGTACATTTCTAAGCTATTTTTTAAAATATTAACTCAGTATCAATCATTAGTATATTTTACATTATAATTATCAATTTTTTCTTGAGCTACAGAGACAACCATTTCATTTCCAAATCTCTAAAGAGAAGAAAAGATTTAATTTTTAAATAGGTTTTACTTGATAAATCCTTAAAGAATCTTGATAATAATATTTATGCGTTACTTTCTTGTTTTGAAATTAGGTGCAAAATTAACTATAAATATCATTAGATATTCCCGCACAAGTCTTTAGAAATAAGAAAAAAATATTCAAGGATTTTTATAGAGAAGATTTTTTTTCGTTATTGAGTTAGCTAATAAGATTAACATTCATCATTTTCAAGAAGCCTACTTTTTGTTATATAATCCAAAGATATTTTTTAAATATTCTTTTTATAAATTTTTAAAATAATATATTCATTAATAAGAGGTACACGACAATTTTAAAAAAAGATGCGTACATTAAGGCTGTAAAATGCAAAGAAGTCTAAAATATTTCATAAAAACTCCCAACCCACCGTTGGTAGTTTTATAGTAAAAATAGCATGGGCTAGTCAGTTTTCGAACTAGTCATTTAAAATTAGCCAGTATTTGTAAAGTCATTGAAAAATAATCACTATTTTCTGTAACACAGAAAGTTTCAGCATAATATATTGGAGATCGGTGCACATGTCTATGAACTTCCAGCATATTATATAATGTAGGAACTCCAACACGCGGAAAGTTCCAGCATAATATACTGGAGATTGGAGCACCTGTATATGAACTTCCAGCATATTATATAATGTAGGAACTCCAACACGCGGAAAGTTCCAGCATAATATACTGGAGATTGGAGCACCTGTATATGAACTTCCAGCATATTATGTTGTATCGGTATATTATACTAGAACTACTATATGTTATGCTGGAACTCCAGTATATTATTCCAGTATACTTATGCTGGAACTTATTATACTGGAGTTCCAGTATATTATACTGGAGTATTTTTTATATTTTGAATAGTATTTTTGTTCAAATTTACCTTTACATGAAAAGTGTCTAAATTTCGATTACTTTTGAAAATATGACTATTTTTGAATGTCCACTTGTAAATCTGTCTATTTTTAAATTTCTCCAAATTTTATATGTAGTAAGATATTTTATTTGGGCTACGCCCCACGAGTTTAAATTTAGATACGTGATGGTCTTTATATGGGATGCATGCTTAATATTTACCTTCAATTTAGATGACACATTTTTCTTATTAGTTCGTTCTAAAAAGGAATGATATACTTTTATAATTGAAAATAATTGAACTTTAAACATTTTATTTTACTCATTTATCCTTAATAAGAAGATTTTATAACCATATAAATGTTATGACCCCACAAAGCTTTTACCCCTTATATTTTTAAGATCACAAGTTTCAAAAGTCTCCCTCTTTAAATTTTATGCCGAGTCAAACTACCTCGTCTAAATTGAAATAAATGAGTGGTTGATATGTCAGGAAAAAGGCTTCCTCTAGGTTGGATGGTGGTCATGGCCCTTGATTTGGGTCGTGACAAAATCTCTATCCAATAACAGAATAGTGGTATATTAGTGTTCTGCAAATCTTATTCTTCTCGTAGGGTATTACGAGTGGGTGTATTTCTAACCATTTGACGCTCCACGTAAATTTCACATTAGAAAAATATAGGAGAAATGTTATTTTACATATATGAAAAAGCAAGCTTTACATCCTAGTAAAGTATTTTTAAGTTGTAAAAGACCTAGCAAACCAAACAATATTTGCAGTGGGGCTGGGTTGTTATACATTTGTTCTTCAATGAGAGAAGAGCAAATTAAATAAAATATGATATGGGAGAATTCAATCAGTTAGCATAATAAAAGGTAGCAAGTTTGCTTTTCTGGAAAAGCGGAGTTCAAATGGGAAACGATTAACTTTACAAGAAATGTGCACACGAGCCCACCAGAGTTGAGAAGAAAAATCTACAACCTTAGCCATACTTTTCACGCAATTGAAAGGAGGAGAAATATTGTGATCTAAGACATCAGAGAACCAATCTAAAGAAATTGATTGTCATAAAAGGCAATTCAGTCAAACGAGATGAAACAGAAAATGGACGCATTGTTCCTAAAATAGAAGCTCGAACCCAAGAGTGAAGATTTTAGCTAACCATTAAAGAGAGCATATCCTCGTTATATATCTTATGGCGAGGTATTCATATTTTACTCCTTTCTGGTGAAGGAAGCAGGAAGGAAGATTTTATTTCTTTAGTGATGAAGTCTATATATCATGTAAAAAGGACTATACCATCAAAAGATATCATCAGGTAAAAAGGATTTAGCGGTCGTTGCAAATATATTCCGGTTAATAAGTCCGGAGTCGAATCCCACAGGAAATTAACCTATTAAACACAATTACTAGACTCGCACAATTCACGCAATCAATCTTCAGAAATATTTAAGTAACAATTTGGATGTTTATTAACTAAATATCACGTAATGAAAATGCAATAATTAATAACTAACTACGAACGGGTTGTAGACAAGAATTGGAATGATCTAAGGTTATGATTTCCCCTATTGTCGGAATCCTTTCCGCTACGTTTCTTATAAATTTGTCTAAGCCTTCTCTATCGATCATGAGCGCTCTGCGTGTTGTAATTCTCTCCCGAGTAACTATCACAATTTACTAGATATAATCTCCCGAATTACGTTAGCTGGCATTAAGTATGGCTCACTCGGATCGCCCCAAGTGTTCGTTATCCCTAATCCCACCTTTAAACCCTCTGTATCGATCCCTCATATACGTTAGGAGTGATGTTGTTAAACAACTACCTAAATATGCACTCTCTCCTGAGTAATAGACACTAAATAGACATAGTCAATTGGGAGCTCTTCAACCAACCACAATAATAACATAGTTGAACAAATAGAGAAAACACTACGGCAAATCTATATTAACGTCGCGGCACGACGCAGGTAATCGCAATTAACGCTCGCTCAACCTTGGTTGGCTTGAGCAAATGAGTCACCGACACTACTTTCGCATCATCCATGCCCAAATAATATTTTAACCTGTGCCCATTGACTCTGAATGTGCTAGAGTCTTTTTTACAGCAATCTCTACGGCTCCGGTGGGTTGAATCTCTACCATATGAAATGGTCCTAACCATCTTGACTTTAATTTTTCCTGAAATAACCCCAATCTTGAATTGTATAGCAATACCATATCTCCAGGTTTTAAACTCCGCTCAAGAAAATTGTCATGCATCATCTTCATTCTCTCCTTGTATAGTCTTGTACTCTCAAAAGCATGGTAGCGAAACTCATCAAGATCGTGCAACTCTGTGACACTACTTGTACCCGCAACTTCTATATCGAGATTCAGTTGCCTCAATACCCACAAAGCTCTATGCTCCAACTCCGCTAGTAAGTGACACACCTTCCCAAACACCAATTTATATGGCGACATGCCAATCAGAGTTTTGAAAGCAGTATGATAGGCCCAGAGGGCATCATCTAACTTTCTCGCCCAATCCGTTCTTTTAGTATTCACAGTCTTTGTCAAAACGCTCTTTATCTCTATGTTCGAAACTTCCACTTGCCCACTCGTTTGTGGGTGATATTGGGTGGAAACTTTATGGCGTACGCCATACTTTTCTAACAACTTTGCCTAGGATCGGTTACAAAAATGAGTGCCTCCATTACTGATTATTGCTCTTGGAATGCCAAAACGGGTGAATATATTCTTTCTCAAAAAACCAATGACCCCCTTTGCATCATTTGTAGGGAGCGCTGCGACCTCCACCCATTTTGACACGTAGCCCAAAGCTACGAGTATCTACTTGTTGCCATATGAGCTGGCAAAAAGCCCCATGAAATCGATTCCCCATACATCAAACACTTCTACCTCTTGAATTGGGTTCATAGGCATATCATATCGGCGAGAAATATTCCCGGTTCGTTGGCATTCATCACAACCCTTCACCCATAAGTGTGTATCTTTGAACAATGCCGGCCAGTAGAAGCCCGACTCCAACACTTTCACAGTTGTCCTTACGTCACGACCCCAATTCCTAACAAACCGTGATGGCGCCTATCGTGAAACTAGGCTAGCCAACCATCTGTTTACTATGCATTTGTTCAATTATAAAAGTTCACAATTTAATAATAAGCAACAACCATAGCATAGAATAATGTAATTAAGTCCTAGCGTCAAAACAAAACCTCCCAAGACTGGAGTCAATAGTCATGAGCATCTAAGAATAAATAAATCTAACTCTGCTAAAACTATAATATATGTCTCTGAATCAAACGCTAAAACTAAATAAGGAAGGGAAATGGAGAAGCTATGGACGCTGGGCAGCTACCTCGAAATCCCGTGAACCTGCAACTACGAGCAAGGACAGCTACTGCTCCAGACCGTCACCTGAATCTGTGCACAGAGGCACAAGGAGTAATGATGAGTACGCCAACTCAGTAGTAATGAAAATAAATCACAGTCTGAGAATTATAAAACACACAGTACAGATACACAATTTCACCAAACCATTAAAATACCAAGTCACCATGTAGTATCCATCAAATAATAAGTTCGAAATCAGTTTCCAGAAATCCTTTTAAACAAGTGTAGTATCATTGTATCTCAGTAAAAGCCAGTTTGAAAACGAAGTAAATCATAGTTCAAAAACTTAGTAAAAATTCTTCATAAAACTGCCCCTTGGGCTAAAATCATTTATCGTAACCATTGCCCATCAGGCATCCTCACCATCACTCAATATCAGCCCATCAGGCATCCTCACAGTCACTCAGTAACAGCCCATCAGACATCCTCACAGTCACTCAGTATCAGCCCATCAGGCATCCTCACAGTCACTCAGCATAAGCCCCGCGGGCATCACTCATTAGGTACATGCGCTCACTGGGGGTGTGTACAGACTCCGGAGGGGCTCCTACAACCCAAATGCTATAACAAGCCACATCATGGCATAAATCACTCACAATATAGGCCCGCAGCCTCACTCATATCATAGCATCCTCACAATATAGGCCCGCAGTGTCACTCAGTCATACACTCTCAATTTGCACTTCAGGCCATAAATATACCGGGTTCTCGACCCAAAACAGTGTTTCATTTTCAAGAAATAGTTTCAAAATACTCTGAGTGTCCAAAACAATTATCAAGAAAAGACTGAGTGAAAATAACATATCAAGTGAGGAAACACAGTGAAAACAGCCCCCAAGGGGTAAACGATCGGCACTAGGCCCCAAACATGGCTTACAGCCCAAATCATATCAAAATATATCAATACTATTAAGCATAGGCTTAAAAATCGATTTAGCAACTCAATAGTCGCCTAAATAGGGAAGATATTTCCAAAGTTTCAACCTTTGCATTTCAAAACCCGTGGAAGGGTGCATAGTCCGGGGTTTCATACCCTCAGGACATAATTTAAAGACATTACTTACCTCAAAACTAGCCCGAAACTATTCCGCAACATGATTGCCTCTCGTATCAACCTTTGAATGCTCCAAATCTACCAAATTCAGATTTTTATCATCAATTTATGCTTAAGGAATAAATTCCAATAGAAAAATATCAAATTTAGCTCAAAAACCCGAAATTGGTAAAAACCCGACCCCCGGACCCGCGTCCTAAAACTCAAAATTTTTTATACAAAAATGTTGTTCATCATCTCACGAGTCCGTACACATAAGGAATGCTAAAATTGGAGTTCGTTTGACCCCTCAAACCAATCCCGAAAGGTCTCAAAATCTCAAGCCCTAAACCCACCCTTTTCTACTGATTTTCGTGAATTTAACACTGATATTATGTTCTATAATCATCCATAAAGGAGTTTTAAGGTCCAAAACACTTACCTCTATGAAGAACACTGATTTCCCTCTTCAAAATTCGCCCCCAAAGCTCTCTGTCCGTACAAAAATGGTGTAAAAAGAGTTTAAGTCGCGGAGGGTTTATTTTATAACTGCCTAGCTATTTCTTCACTGCGATCGCAGAAGTCCTCACGCGATCACTGTCACACCTCCTTTTTCCCTACCCTCGGATTGATGAAGGGTAGTAAGGGAGTTTTTCCAAT
>ML390223.1:124070-141252 GCA_005239525.1 Nicotiana knightiana | reverse complement strand
CCAATATATCATCACTTATCCCTAAAATACCATTATCCTGCAACCACCTACCTTACCTACAATACCCAACCAGCATACTATCACTCATCCCCACCTACCCGAAAGAACTACCCTAAACCCGGAGCCAACTTTGACCGTAGAGCTCCTAGGGAATATGCCCCTCTCGCCGAACCAATAGCCCAATTGTATGTGAGACTCAAAACTACAGGTTACATCTCTCTTATCCGTGCAGCTACAACCAAAAACTCAGCTCAGTGGATCAACCCCAAGAAAACCTGTACCTATCACACTGGCATGAAATGGCACATCATTGAGGAATGCCGCATGTTGAAGGATATGATTCAGACACTGATTGATATTAAGGTAATACAATTGAAGGAGTCCGCACCAAATGTCCGCGACAACCCCCCTTCTCGACCACAGGGATGAGGGAGTAAGAATGATTGAGACTAATGAAGAATGGGATCAGGAATGATCTACCAATCTTATCAGAAAGGAGACACTGTTTTGGCATCCCCTGTAGCACCCTTACACGTTGTGGTGCAAACCAAGGCACTATTCGAGGTTGAAGTGGCTACACCTAGGCTACCATTCACCGTGATGGTAGCTCCATCACCGGCCCTAACGTTGTTCCATGTGACTATGCGGCTGAATCAAGAAGAAGAGGAAAGGCTAAGGTAGAAGAGGCGGGCGCCCTCAAGGAATGACTAGAACAGGAAGGGTGTACACATCAGAGAATCTTTACCAAGGTGGGACAAGTAAGGAAGTTGCACCAAAATCACTTGTTGTGGAAACAAGTACTGATATTTGTGGAGAAAGGTATAAGCCAAGGATATTATGTTGTTGATCACCTGAACAAAACTCTTGCCCAAATATCCATCCTTTCCCTGTAGTAGAATTCAAACGCATATAAGAATGACTTGATGAAGGTGTTGAGTGATGCTTATGTGTCTGTTGGCATCACTAGTGGAGAAATGGCGAACATGGTAGGTAAAATACTAGAAAAATACAAAATCACTTTCATGAAGATGAGTTTCCCCTGGAAGGTTTGAGTCACAATCGGGCATTGATGTGTAATATGAAAACAAGTTCATTGCTCGTCTTGATCGATGGAGGTTCAAGTCTGAATATATGCCCTCTAACCATTTTGAGGAGGTTGGGTATATGTATACTTGAAATACGACTTGGGAGCATGAGTGTGAAGGCATTCGACGGGTCCCAAAGAGCTAAAATCAGAAAAATTGATTTGAGTTTTAAGATAGCCCTACCATGTTCGATGTCGAGTTTGAGGTAGTAGACATTTCTACCACTTATAACCTACTGCTGGAATGACCGTTGATACACATGGCCCGAGCAGTTGCTTTTACTCTACATTAGGCTATGAAGTTTGAGTGGAATTATCAGGAGGTGGTCATTCATGAAGATGGAAACAATCCTATTTATACAAACCATATCGTACCAACAGTTGAAGGCAAAAGGAAGTTAAGAGGAGAAACATCCCACATCATCGAACGGGTAAACACAGTTGAGAAGGGACGATGGTGGAGTCATAAAATGTCGAGCATGCTACTTTGGATTGGGTATGAGTCAGGCCGAGGTCCGACCCTAAGCTTCAGGGTAACAACACTAATATGGCCACAAACTTAGAATACTACCATTGGTCTTGGGTATGAATACATCATTCAGGAATATCAGGACCGTACGGCTCCATGGAACGATTCCTACTATCCATTGACCAAACCTATACCACCATTGTACCAGACATTCCGCATGCCCAACATGATTTGGGGTTTTGAAGAAGATGATATTTTAGCTGGCATGAGAAATATATTCCTGGACGAAGAAAACATGAATTGCAATGTAATTTTGGGAGAGAAGGAGGAAGATCTCACCATCCAGATGGCAGGAGATGGAGCCACTCTAAGGAATTGAACTAATACACCGTCCCGGGCTCGTTGAGCACCTGTGTAGCTTTGGCAAAATAGCATGATTTTTAAATTGATTTCTAGTACTCAAGACATTCAATATTTTATTTTGAAATAAATACTCGAGACATCAAGTAATGTTTCTTTGATATTTTAAATTTTAATTTGATGTCTTATTTCCCTCTGTTCATTTATATTACTATCTTGACATACTTTTCAGCTTAACTATTTCCTATCTTGTTGAATCTAGAACTGTGACATGTAATGAGACAATGCAACACGATGAGAGTGATTCAGAAGAGTGGGAAAATGATGTAATACCCAAAGAAATCGCTAGGGAAGTAGAGGATTCTTAGAACAAACCAAAGTCGAACTTAGAAGAAACTGAGACGACTAATTTGGGAGATTAAGAAACCGTCAAGGAGACTGGCATTAGTATTTATTTATCATCATCCGATAAGGAAGAATACATCAGGGTATAGAGAGACTATGATGACATCTTTGCCTGGTCCTATGATGACATGACAGGGTTGGGCACATCCATAGTAGCCCACAAGATACCTACCAACCCAAAGTGTCCACCAATGAAGCAGAAACTTAGAAAATTCCAGCCAGATATGATCTTGAAGATAAAATAGGAGGTTACCAAGAAGATCAACACTAAGGTCCTTATAGTGGTAAAGTATATTACCTGGCTAGCCAATATCGCACGCGTACCAAAGAAGGATGGGAATGTCAGGGTATGCGTTGACTAGAGAGATCTGTACAGAGCAAGTCCTAAGGATGATTTTATACTTCCAAACATACATATCTTGAGCGATAATTTCGCCAAGCATAAATGCCAATACTTCATTGATTGCTTTGCGGGATATCACCAAATCTGGATGGATGAAGAAGACGCAGAGAAAACAACCTTCATGATGCCATGAGGTTTGTATAGCTATAAAGTTATGCCGTTTGGTTTAAAGAATGTCGGGGCTACTTACATGAGGGACATGAACACTCCTTTTCATGAAATATATAAGGAGATCAAGGTTTATATGGATGATGTAATCATCAAATCCATAAGATCTTAGACCACATAACAGATCTAAAAACGTTCTTCGATCACCTGCGGAAATATAACTTGAAACTAAACCTTGCAAATATGATTTCGAAGTCCCTACGGGGAAGTTTCTAGGTTTCATTGTCAGCCGTCAGGGGATCGAGGTAGATCCGTCAAAGATCAAAGCCATCCAAGACTTGTCGCCACCAAGGAATAAGAAGGACATGATGTGTTTTTTAGGCTGTCTCAACTATATTAGCCATCTCATAACACAGTCGACGGTAATATGCGAATCAATCTTCAAGATGTTGAGAAAAGATGCTTTAACAAGCTGGACTAAGGATTGTCAAAAGGCATTCGATATAATCAAGGAGTATCTGTCCAAACCTCCTGTACTAGTCCCACCAGAGCTCGGGAGACCTCTACTGTTGTACTTGTCCGTGTTGTATGGAGTATTTGGATGAGTCTTGGGACAACATGACGTGGCTGGGAGGAAAGATCAAGCGATATACTATCTATGTAAGAAGTTCACATCCTATGAAGCCCGATATTCTTTATTAGAGCGTACTTGCTATGCCTTGACATGGATAGCTCAGAAGTTGAGGCACTATTTCTGCGTGTACACCACATACCTCATATCGAGAATGGACCCTTTAGTATATTTTTCAGAAACCTATGCCTACTGGCAAGTTAGCAAAGTGGAAAATACTGCTAAGTGAGTTCGACATTGTTTACGTGACCCAGAAGGCAGTCAAGGGCCAAGAATTGGTCGATCACCTTGAAGAGAACCCTGTAAGCAGAGAATACGAACCATTGTAGATGTATTTTCCCAGCGAGGAAGTATCTTCCATAGGGGAAGATATCGCCGAAGTTTATAATGGCTGGAGAATGTTCATCGATAGAGCCGCAAACTTCAAATGAGTGGGCATCGAAGATTTCCTAGTATCAAAAACCGAACAACATTATCCGGTATCCTCCAAGCTAAGGTTCCCATGCACAAACAATATGACAGAATATGAGGCTTATATTCTGGGACTTAGTTTGGCCATTGACATGAACGTCCATGAGTTATTGGTAATCGGAGATTCAGACTTGTTGATATATCAGGTAATTGGGAAGTGGGCTACCAAGAAAACCTAGATACTACCATATTTGCACTGTGTGTAAACATTTATCAAGAGGTTCGCAAAGATAGAATTCAAGCATGTTCCGCGGATTCAGAACGAGCTCGTACATGCATTGGCCCCTTTATCTTCCATGATACAACATCCAAGACAAGAATTATATCGACTTCATCCCAATATATATAAAAGTTTAGCTATTTTTATTAATTTATTTTTCCTTAATTTTACCTATTTTCAAATTCATCCCAAATCAAGCCAATTTCAGACCCAAAAGAGGTCCAAAACCTCATGTCCAATTGCCCGAAGCCCAATCGGACAACCTAACTTCCTCCTACCCGGTCCACAACCTATTACACCCAACCCAACCTACTTAAAATCCCAGCCGTTGATCTTAAATGATCAATGACGCATAATATTTCCCCCATTTTCTTTATATCCCCATAGCCCCTAACCCTAAAACATTTTCCACCCCTCAGCCGTCTTTATTCTCTCTTCGCCTCTCTTCCCCCTTGAAACCTATCCGCCTCACCCACCAGAACCCTAGACTAAACCCAATTTTACATGGAGATCTTCCGTAATCTCCTTTTATTTCTAGTTCTAATAATGTTTCTTCTCTGATTCTTGAATTTGTTCATTTTGTACCGATTTATTTATAAAAAGGACATCGTCAGCCTCGATTCGGGATGTTTACCACATTCTTGAGTTAATACACTCAAGACAAGGCCGCACGAGTTCAATTCGATGAGATTCTTTGCTATTTTTTGATTCCCTGGCCCCAACTAGGGTTAATCTAATGATGCCTTTGTTCCATTTGAAAATGGTTTGCATGAGATTCTTTCCTTATTCTGTGATTATTTTCTTTTTTATTTGTGTAAATCGAACACTATACAAACCCCTCCCTAATTCCCCTTTACTTAGACTTTTAAGTCACTACTCTATCTCACCCGCACTTGTTCTATTTTATTCGTGTTCTCTAAAATTATTGTGTTCGATTTAGTTCTTGGCCGGCTGAAATCAAGGCCACTGTGGTATTGCTCAATAATCTCCTCCGGTGCAAGCACTGCTCGGAGCCCATTGAGGCTTCTGTGAACTCTGAAGCACCGGAGACTTGCGGTTCTCTTTACTCTCCTTCAATTGCTACTACTGAAGCTCTGATTTTCTCATTCTTTTGGTCATTTATCTTCGAATATGGTCAGTTCTCTTGACTCCCATAGTTTATTTATTACTTCTCTACTTGATCGTGTTCTGTGTGTCACTGTTGTTTGAATTCTTATCAAAACAGAAGAGCATGACTTAAGTTCCTTTGCAATTTGTGAATCAAATATGGTAATCTTTCATTGTCAAGTGGTGTTTTGAGGATTCATGTCTGTTAATGTTAGATCTGCATGAGGTAATACCTTTGAGGTAATCTTTGTTACACATAGTTGTTCTTGTTATATGTAATCGACTTGTAGAATCTCTGACCTCTTTGAAACTAGGTGAATGCTTGCTAACTACTTTATAGGGGATACTTGCTAACTACTTTATTATACTCATTTAAATGTGTTCATAAAATTGGTTTGCCTTATACTTTCATGTTAGGTCATTTCTGTAGGGGCTTATGTTTGTTATGACTAAATCATGATCGTGTTTCCTGAATATTCATGTTAAGTCTTTTGCTGTAGGGATTTCTGCTTGTTATGTTCTCAGGATTAAGTTCTTGACTATGTTTTACCTTAAAATTTTCATGCTAAATTCTTCACCGTCAGAATTACTATTTGTTATCTTCTTAGAATCAACTCTTGACCATGTTTTACTTTAGGTTCTCATGTTAAAGCCTTTCCTGTAAGGGCTTCTATTTGGTTACCTTCCTAGGATTTGTTCATGACCTTGTTTCCCTTGAACTTTCATGCAGTCATGACAACTCTAGGAGGTCTATCTTTCTGATGCTGTCACTTGAACTAATTCTATGAACTTGATAAGCTATCAAATGTGTGTTTGTTCTATTGGACCTATGTGTTCTATATGGACTTTCATGTTGTAAATGCCTGTAGGAACCTATTATAAGACTCTCAAATGTGTTTTTGTCCTATTTATGTGCTCTTTCACATCTTGGATATCACATCTCAAGATGTTATCTACAGACTCCTGCTCTTTGTTTGTTATAACATTAAGGATAAGATGTGCATATGCTCTTGCCTAGATTTGATGTCACCTGAATAATTGGTTTGCATAGGCTTTCACTTGTATTCTTCGTATTCTTGTTGGTTGTTAATCATAATGGGTAAACAAAGTAGTTTGCTTCTAAGTTTTGGGCTTGGTCTGTTGGGCTATGTTTGGTATTGGGTCCGAAGCACATTGTTAGCATGGTCTTTGCACTTGGAGTTTGGACCTGCCATCCACATGAAGTTCTAAGTCAGTTTGAAGGCCTATATTTTTCACTATGTTATATTTTTATTGGGTCTGTAATTATTTTATTTCATCTGTAATAACTTGTAAAGGCAGATAATGGGGAAAATATTAAAATGGGGGCCTGAGGTAGTTTAATTGTTGTATAAATGGGTAGATGACATGCCTATAGGATCAAATAAACCTTTCCTGCTACTTGACAATCAATTTGCTTCCGCGTATTGTCTGTTAATGGATACCATGCCTATATGATTTTCAATTTGGACTGTCTTGCTTAGAAATCATGTGTTTAGGATCCTAAGCAACTTATGATTAAAGACCGCCAATTTGACTTACAGTTCGTTTGGAAAACATGCCTATACGACATACTTTGTGTTAATTCGCCACTACACCTAGAAATCATATCTTAGGATCCCACTTAGCTATCATGCCTATAAGATCTTATGTTAAAATCATTTGTGTTACCCTATCCTTAAACTGTCTTCTTAACACTTCATGCCTAGAAATCATGACTATAGAATCCATAAACAAAAATTGCACCACTTAACTGTTGTGTTGTTAAAAACAATCCAAGACCTTATCATTTAGAGATCCTGCCTATAAGACTTAAATAATGAGATCTGCTTTGTTCATTATCAATGTATAAGTCATAAAGTTGATTAACTCACTACTGACCGTCTACATTTTCACATATAATTCATGTTTTAGGTCCAATATTATTCAATAATGCACTGGCTCATAATTGTCCGGCTTAACCTCACGACTAGAAGAGCATGTTCATAGGGCGATTCACTTATCAATTCAAACACTGCCCCCATAGCTGTTAATTGATAATTGTTTGACATTCATGTGAGTATACTTGTGGAGGTAAACATGAGCCATTTTATGCTAAATGTGCTTCTGTGAAGTTCTAGTTGTCATAATTATGTGGATCTTAGTCTTTTAATTTTGAGCAGCCTAGGATGAGTCCAGAACCACCTACATGGTTGTCCAACACCTCCTGGACAATAGGCATGGGACGGGTAGGCATGTTTAGGTAGGACTTTGAATTGAATTAGTATGTTTTAGGTAAATAACTTAAATATAGTAATCGGGTAGCTAGAGATGATCGTATGTGCTCGCTGGAAAATATGAGCAATCATTGCACTTAAAAGTTGTGAAATATTATTTATATTGCACGGGATGATCCCTTAGGCTAAAAAATTTAGGGCCCCCCCCCCCCACTTTGTCTAATTGCTCCTATATATTTTAGTAATTAGTTTTTCTAAGAATCCAGATTTGTAAGTTGGTCAAACATATTTGTAATCAAAAGGTTGTATCCAATTAATGTTAGTTTATGGGTGAATTATATTCTTTCAAATTATTCCCTTTACATTATTTGTGTGTTATTTCTCTCAATTAATTATTTTATTCTATTTCACCTAGAATAACTAATCACTTACTTAGACCTTTTATTCCCTTAATTTAATAATGGATTAACTCGCATGCTCACTTAGGACAATTATTTATAATTTGTTTAAATCCCACATAGTTTAGAATTCGGCTGGGAACCACAGTTGTAGACCTCGATGAGTGCCTAAAACCTTCTCTTCTAGGTAATTTGGTCCCTTACCGTTCTTTGGTAACATAGACTAGTTCAACAGAGTTATTTTCGAAGAGGTTCCCTAACGTACCTTAAAAATCATTAGGTGACGACTCTTCTCTTTTAACACCATCTAAAAGAGTTGTCACATGTCAAAACCCCCTTTCGCGAGAAAATGGCTCGCGACACCCGTCATGGAAGAGGCTTTGTCAATTTACTAGTTCAGTCTGCACTTCAGATTACTTGTAGTGCTCAAGCTAGCCATGGACCCTAGTGCATTCGTACCAGACAACCATCTTTCAGTGCACCTTTTATATGGGGTTCCTATAACAGTCATTCCAGCCGTCCGGGGTAGACTCAGTACCAGCATCCATAACCGCAAAGAGGTTGCTTTGAGTGTGGTGATACTAGTCATAAGTTGAGAGATTGTATCCGATTTTGGATGAGTGGACCTCAGCAGGGTATTCAAGCTATGGTACCCGCTTCAGTTGCTACTCTACCTGCACAACCAGCTAGAAGTGGGGACAGGCGTGTAGAGGTCGTCCTAGGAGACCAGGCCTTTGTTATGTTTTCCTTGGTAGGACTGAGGTAGTTGCATCAGATGAAGTTATTACATGTATTGTTCCGGTATCCCATAGAGATAAGTAAATTTTATTTGATCTGGGTTCTACTTATTCGTGTGTATCATCCTACTTTACTTTAGATTTAAATATCTCGTGATTCTTTGGAGACACTTGTATATGTGTCTACATCTGTTGGGGATTCTATTATGGTGAACCGTGTCTATCGTTCGTGTTTGTTCACTATTGAGGGATACGAGATAAGCGCTGATCTTCTGTTGCTTAATATGGTTGATTTTGACGTGATTTTGGATATAGATTGGCTATCTCTGTACCACAATACTTTTGATTGTCACGCTAAGACCATGGCATTGGTTATATCGGGGTTTTCGAGGTTGGAGAGGAGAGGTTACTTAGGTCATATTCCCAGTAAAGTGGTTTCTTTTTTGAAGGCTCAACGGATGGTTGAGAATAAGGGTGGGCATTTGGTACTTCGGTTCGGTATTTAAGAATTTTGGTTGGGTATTTCGGTATTCGGTTTATCAATTGTGTATACCAAATACTGTACCAAAATATTTCGGTACGGTTCGGTATTTCTTATTTTGGTTCGGTACGGTTTCGATTTAAACCAAATCTATGTTATAAGGCTTGTGCCTATTCAAATCTGTAGCTCTTAGGGTTAAAAAGATACGTTTCAACTTTTGAAACCAATACAACTAGTATTATTTACTAGCATTTGACCAAACACGAAGGCAATGCAAGGAAGTATCTTATAATACCATTGGCTAATACAAGAGAAAAAGTTGCACCTAAGTATTACAACTTACACGTAAAAAATAACAGTTCCTTTTATGCCTCTACTATAAAGCCATACTTTATCCTAAAGCAAAAAGAAGGATAGTTGAACAGTCCATTCAAGCTCAATGCCAAAGATAGTTGACTGCCTATACAATATACACTTTTTATCTCTGCTCCAAAATTTCTAGAAGTTCTTAATCTGCTTGGTGGAACCTTGCTAAAGCCTAAGGGTAAGGAATTAGGGAATTAGGAAATTAGGGGTTTTGGACTTTTGAGGTGTGGGCTTAAATTTATTGGGCTAAAAAATAAAAATAAAGTTGGGCTTGGACTAAACTATTTCGGTATTTCGGTATACCGAAATACCGAAATATCAAAAACCCAATACCGTATACCGAACCGAAATACCAAAATATCGAAATTTCTGTACAAAAATAAACCGAAATATCGAAAAAACTAAAATCGAAATTCCAAATTAATTCGGTTCGGTTCGGTTCAGAATTCGGTTTTTCGGATTTTATGCCCACCCCTAGTTGAGAAGGGGTGCTTGGCGTATTTAGCTTTTGTTAAAGATGTGAGTGCTGATACTCCCACAGTTGATTTAGTCCTTGTGCTGAGGGAGTTTTCAGATATGTTCCCTGCAGAGCTGCAAGGCGTGCCACCCAATAGGGATATCGATTTTGTTATTCACTTGGCACCAGGCACTCAACCCATATTCCATTGTACCGCATGGCTCGAGAAAAATTGAAGGGGTTAAAGGAAAACTTGCAGGAATTATTAGATAATGGTTTCATTAGGCCGAGTGTGTTTCCTTGGGGTTCCCCGCTTCTATTTTTGAAGAAGAAAGATGTTTTCATTAGAATGTGCATTGACTACTGGCAGTTGAACAATGTTACTATCTAGAAGAGGTATCCCCTGCCATGTATTTGATCAGCTTCAGGGTGATAGGGAATTCTTGAAGATAGACTTGAGATCAGGGAACCATCAGTTGAAGATCAGAGCTTTAGATATTCCTAACATGGCTTTGAGGACCCGTTATGGGCATTACGAGTTCTTGGTGATGTCTTTTGGGTTGACCATTCCCTAACAACTTTCATGCACCTTATGAACAATGTGTTTCAGTGTTATTTGGATTCCTTTGTTATTGTGTTTATTGATGATATATTGGTGTATTCTCATAGCCTGAAGGAGCATGAGCAACATATGAGGATTGTGCTCCAGACTTTGAGGGAGAAAAAGTTATATGCTAAGTTCTCCAAGTAGTTTTGGTTAGACTCGGTGGTATTCTTGGGTCACATGGTGTCCACTGAGGGGATTAAGGTGGATCGGAAAAAGATTGAGTCAGTTCAGAGTTGGCCTAAACCTTCTACTGCTATAGAGATCCGTATTTTTCTAGGAGTGCATGGGAATTATTGCTACTTTGTGGAGGGTTTTCATCTATCGCAGCCCTATTGACTAAGTTGACCCAAATGGGTGTCTCATTCAGTTGGTCTGACGAGTGTGAGGAGA
Organism: Nicotiana knightiana; assembly: GCA_005239525.1. NCBI lineage: Eukaryota > Viridiplantae > Streptophyta > Magnoliopsida > Solanales > Solanaceae > Nicotiana > Nicotiana knightiana. The sequence continues at coordinate 130,324 of ML390223.1, read as the reverse complement.
GCTTTCAGAAGCTCAAGACTGCCTTGACTACAACTCCCATTCTGTTTTTTCCTTTAGGATCGGGTTCATGCAAGTCTATTCTAATGCTTCGAGGGTTGGCATTGGGTGTGTTTGATGTAGGATAGTAGTGTGATTGCCTATGCTTCGACTCAGTTGAAGCCCCATAAGAAGAACTACCCAGTGCATGAATTGGAGTTAGAATCTATTGTACACACACTCAATACTTGGAGGCACTACTTATATGGCGTGTCTTATGAGGTGTATATGGATCACCGGAGTCTTCAACATCTATTAAAGCAGAATGATTTGAACTTGAGGCTGCGAAGGTTGTTCGAGCTATTGAAGGACTATGATATTACCATTCTTTATCATGAAACCTTGAGTAGGAAGGCAGAGAGCATGGGGAGCCTTGCTTTATTCAGCTGGGGAGAGACCGTTAGCTATGGATGTTTAGGCTTTGGCCAACAGGTTCCTGAGGTTAGATGTACAGACCCTAGGAGGGTTCTTGATTGTGTTGTATCTCAGTCATCTTTGTTTGAGCGCATCAAGGTGCGTCGATCTGATGATCCCTCCTTGCTTGTCCTTAGGGAGACTATGTTTCACGATGATGCTAGGAGGTGAATATTGGTGATAATGGGGTATTGAGGCTTCAGAGTCAGATTTGTGTTCCTAATGTGGATGGCTTGAGAAAGTTGATTCTTGAAGAGGTTCATAATTCACAGTATTCCATTCACCCAGCTGTCGCAAAGATGTACCTTGTTTTGAAGTGGCATTATTGGTGGTGGAGGATGAAGAAACACATTGTTGAGCATGTTGCACAACGTTTGAACTGTCAGCAGGTTAAGTATGAGCATTAGAGACCTGGTAATTTGGTTTAGGCGCTAGATATACCGGAGTGGAAGTCAAAGCATATCACTATGAATTTTGTGGTTGGGCTGCCTCAGACATTGAGGAGATTTGACACTGTGTGGGTCATTGTGGACAGACTGACTGATTCCACATATTTCATTCAGTCATGACTACATACACTTTAGAGCAACTAGCTCGAATTTATCTTAAAGAGATTATTCTTCTACATGGTGTGCCAGTGTTAATTATCCCGGATCAAAACACTCAATTTACATGACATTTTTGGAAGGCGGTACAATGAGAGTTGGGTACATTGGTCGAGTTGAGTACGACATTTTATCTCAGACAGATGGATAGTCCGAGTGTATTATTCAGATCTTCGAGGACAAGTTTAGATCCGTTTCATTAATTTCAGGGGCTAGTTGGATCATTTTATACTGCTAGTAGAGTTTGCCTATGACAACATCTACCAGTCGAGTATTTAGATGGCACAATATGAGGCCTCATATAGGAGGCGATGTCGTTCTCCAATTGGTTGGTTTGAGCCTAGTGAGGTTAGGCTTTGGGCACGAATTTGGTTCGTGATGCTTTGGAGAAGGTGAAATTGATTCAGGAGTGGATTCATACATTGCAGTCCAGGCAAAAAAGTTATACTTATAGGAAGGCTCGTGATGTGGCATTCATGGTGGGTGAGAAGGTCCTACTCAGAGTTTCGCCCATGAAGGGTGTGATGAGGTTCGGGAAGAAGGGCAAGTTGATCCTTGGTATATTGTCCTTTCGAGGTGTTGGAGAGAGTTGGAGAGGTAGCCTACATATTTTATTTTCTACCCAATTTATCGGGAGTTCATACGATGTTTCATGTTTCCATGTTTTGGAAGTAGTATGAGGATCCGTCACATGTGTTGGATTTCAGCTCAATGCAGTTTGACAAGGATTTGACTTATAATGAGGAGACAACAGTCATTTTGGATACGCAAGTTCAAAAGTTGAGTCGAAGGATATTACATCGGTGAAGGTTTAGTGGAGAAGTCAACCGACCGAGGAGGCAAGTTGAGAGACCGAGCATGATATGCAGAGCAGATACCCTCATCGTTTTGATATCCCATATGATTCTAAACTCGTTCGAGGATGAAAGCTTGTTTAAGAAGAGGAGAATATAACGACCTGACCGGTCGCTTTTATGTAAATGAGCCTTGTTTCCCTATTTCATGCTTCCCGTATGTTTATTTACTGTTATGTGACTTGCGGGGATGATTGGTTTGGTTTTGGGAAGGTTTTGGATTGAATCGGAACACTTAGTTCCAAGGTTGGAAGTTTTAATTGTAAGAGTTGACCGGGGTTTGACTTTTGTGTAAATGACCTCAGAATGGTGTTTGATGGTTCCAATAGGTTTGTACGGTGATTTTGGACTTTGGCGTATGTCCGAATTTGGATTTGGAGGTTCCTAAGTTCTTTTGGCTCTAATTGGCGAAAGTTGAAAATTTGAAGGTTTAGAAGTCCATAGGTTTGATTGGGAGTTGACTTTGAGGTTATCAGTGTCGAATTGTTATTGCAGAAGTTGGATTAGATTCATTAAATTGGATCTTGGTTGCAAAATTTGGGACAATTTTGAGTTGGCTAGACATGGTTCGACATAACCGTTGGAAGTATGAAAGTCGATTAGTTCATTAGGCTTGAATTGAGGTGTGATCCATTCTTTTGATGTTATGTTGTGTTATTTGAGACCTCGAGTAGGTCCGTATCATGTTTTGGGACTGGTTGGTGTGATTGTACGGGGTCTCGAGGGGCTCTAGTGTATTTTGGATGAGTTTCGAAATATTTTGGAACTCGTTGGCAGTTCCGGTCTATTATTTTCGCTCCTGCGAGGTATTGGGCGCAAGTGCGAGCCTGCATATACGGGCAGGTGAACGTAGAAGCGAATTTATTTTTGGGGCATCTGATATTTGTAAATGCGAAGACTTATGACGCATTTGTGAGATCGCAAATGCAGAATTATTTGCACAGATGCAGAGTAGGCTGGCTTGAGGGAGAGTTGCGTAGAAGAAGAATTTTCCTCGCACCTGTGCTATTGGAGAAGCAGGGTATTGTTCGTAGGTTCTAGAGGTTGGGATTTTAAGTGGAACTCACAGATGCAAAGGTTTTTATCGCATAAGCGACGCTGCAAATGTGGCAAATTTGATTGCAGAAGCGAAAGCACTGGGCAGAATATATCTTGAGCGAGGATTTAGTTTAATTCACCACATTTTGAGATTGGGAGCTCAGAATGAGGCAATTTTTGAGATGTTTTTCACCCTCTTGGATTGGGGGAGTGCCTTTGACTCGGATCGAATTTTTATTCGTGATTCCATACTTGAATTTTGCTTTTGATTGGTGAATTTAAGAGAGAAAATTTGGGGATTTAGGAAAATATTTCTAAAATGAAAAATAGGGACTTGAACCCCGATTTCGAGTCGCACTCGGATGAAACTTGTATATTTGAACTCGTATTTGAATGGGTGATCATGATTTGTACCTTTGTCGGGTTTCGAGAAGCGAGCTTGAGTTGACTTTTTGGTTGACTTTTGATATTTGATAAAGATCGGAGCTTTATTACTTATAATCAAATTCTATAGTCATGTTTGATATTATTGAGTTGTGTTTCGCTAGATTTGACCTGTTCTGAGGTTGATTCGAGAGGCAAGGGCTTTTTGGAGTACTGATTTCGCTTGTTTGATATAAGCATCTTGCCTAAACTTGTGTGGGGGAAAATCCCTTATGATTTGGCCATAATTATTTATTTTTATTATGTGAAAAATGATGTGTACATGAGGTGACGAGCGTATACACGGGTGCTATGTGTGGCTTATAAATAGATTAGACCTTTGACTATTAATATGCCTTAATTTGAGGATCTATATTACATGACACATGCTTAATCAATTTGTGGCTACGTGAGCATGATCACTACAATTGTTTTTAGCCGTAATAATGCCCTATATGTTAAACACCATCCACATTTTACTATTTTCATGTCCTTGTGCCCCTTATTGATAAATTATGAACCTATATTCTTGATGAAGTTTTAGCAATATTATTTTATGATTGTTATGGCATATGTGGACATGCTGAGCGGATTTTTGGGTGTTGGCACGAGTTTTTTCTATGCGGTTGTGATTGATATTATGTCAGGGCGAAGCAATACAGTGGGATATTGTTACTGCGTTAGGGCGGAGGATACGGTAGGATATTGTAACGACCCGGCTGGGTGTTCCGAGAGTAATAGCCCCGTTTCCCCCGTTTTTGCTTCATTATATGTGGTCAGCTTCATTATGTTGTGTTAGATTGGTTGGCTCGGGTTCGGAGCAATTTTTTGGAGAGAAATGAGACACTTAGTCTCTTAACTTGTTTCAATAGTTGGAAAAGTCAATTGGAAGTTGACTTATTGGTAAGCGACCTCGGAATGTGGATTTTATGGTTCGAATAGCTCCGTTAGGTGATTTGGGACTTAGGAGTGTGTTCGGAATGTGGTTTTGATGTCCGGAGTAGAATTAGACTTGAATTGGCGAAAGTTAGTTTTTGGCGATTTTTGACCGGCAGTGGAAAATTATCTATCGGGGTCGGAATGGAATTCCAGAGGTTGGAACCGGTTCGTAGTGTCATTTTGGATGTGTGTGCAAAATTTCAGGTCTATCAGAAGTGTTTTGGATGGTTTCAGCATCTTTGGTTAAATTTAGAAATCTCAAAGTTTATAGGCTTGAATCCGATATGATTTTGGTGTTTTGGCGTTGTTTTGGGTGTTTCGAAGGGTCGACTAAGTTTGAATGAGGTTATGGGATGTGTTGGTATGATTGGTTGAGGTCCCGAGGACCTCTGGTGAATTTCGGGTGGTCAACGAATCGATTTATGGATTTGTGAGATAGCTGTTTTGCTGGTTTTTGCTGCAGCTATTTTTGCTCTTCGCGATCGCGTATAACGGTCCGCGATCGCGCATAAGGGTCTGCGATCGCGTAGGCCAAGTTGGGCAGCGGTGAAATATTTCTCTATGCGATCGCAGAGGTCAGGTTGCGATCGTGTGGGTCTGTAATGTTGTGATACGCGAACGCGTGGCCAGGGTCGCGTCCACGTAGAGGAGAGTGAGCTGGAGGAGTGGAAGGTTTTGTTCAGCGCGGTCGCGTGGGGAGAGACGCGATCGCGTGAGTTGTGAAGGCAAAGCTTCACGATCGCGTGGGCTATTCCGCGATCGCGTATGGTTAATTGTGGGGCTGACTTTTTGTGCTTCGTGATCGCGTGGCACGTGCCGCGATCACGATCGCGATTAAGGAATTAGGGGCCTGGGCAGTGTGCTTTAAAAATCCATATCCGCGAGTTTTAGCCCACTTTTCACCATTTGTGTACAGATTTGAAGCTTTGGAGAGAGTTTAAAGAGGGAATCAAAGGGGAAACACTTGGAGGTAAGATTTTTGACTTCATAACTTGATTCTATGTTGTTTTCTAAGTAATTAAACCTGAAATTAGTTGGATTTAAACACAAAATTTGGGGGAGTTAGGACATGAGAAATTGGGACTTTAATTGAGCAATTGAAGGGGCTATTATGGTCCGATTTTGGTGTTCTTGGTATGTATAGACTGGGGAAAGGATGAAGATTCTTGTGATGCAATTTTTATAGAATTTCGAGACGTGGGACCGGGGGCCGTGTTTGGCCAATTTCGGGAATTTTGGTTAAATTTGATATTTTTTTTCCGAATGGGTTTCGTCTTCCTAGCATATTTTGATGTTACTAATCTGATTTTGATAGACTCGGAGCATTGAGAGCCGAGGCAAGAGCACCACAGAGTAGTTTTCGGGCCGATTTGAGGTAAGTAACGATTGTAACTCTAGACTTGAGGGTATGAAACCCCGATATTCCACTTTATTTTGGTAAATGAGGTGACATACATGCTAGGTGACGAGCGTGTGGGCGTGCACCGGTAGGGATTGTGGCTTGGTCCGTCCCGTGGCGACTATTATGCCGCGTATTTGATTTGAAATCATAAGATGTCCTATATTTTTGAGGTTTATGTTACATTATGGGCAGAGTTCCACGTTTGGGGCCTTGTGCCGATCTGTTTAGACCCCCAGGGGTACTTTTACACTATTCTCACACTATTTTGATAGAAAATTTATGAACTCAGTCATGTTTATTACTTGTTGCTATTTCACTGTTATCACAATGTTTTAGAATACTGTGAGGTATTTGGGGCTGAGTCTCGTGCTGTTGAAATGAGTTGCCCGAGTGGCTTGAGAGGATGACTGAGTGAGGCCGAGAGCCGAGTTGTTGAGGATAGTTATGGATCAGGCTGCACGCCGCAACATATATAGATATTATATGGATCGGGATGCATGCCGCAACATATATATATATATATATATATATATATATATATAT
>ML390223.1:102371-123552 GCA_005239525.1 Nicotiana knightiana | reverse complement strand
GGTATTCCTCATTATTTTGATAAACGAGGTGACGCACATGCTAGGTGACGAGCGTGTGGGCGTACACTGATTGGGATTGTGACTTGGTTCGTCCCGTAGCGACTGTTAAGATGCGTGTTCGATTTGAAATCATATGATATCCTGTATTTCTGAGCTTTTCACTATATTAAGGGCTATATGCCATGTTTGAGGCCTTGTGCCGACCTGATTTAGACCCTCAGGGGTATTTTTACACTATTCTCACACTAGTTTGATAGAAAATTTGTGAACTCAGTCATGTTTATTACTTGTTGCTATTTCACTGTTATCACAATGTTTTAGAATACTGTGAGGTATTTGGGGCTGAGTCCAGTGATGTTGAGATGAGTTGCCCGAGTGGCTTGAGAGGATGACTGAGTGAGGCTGAGAGCCGAGTTTGTGAGGATACTTATAGATCGGGCTGCACATCGCAGCATATATAGATATTATATGGATCGGGCTGCACGCCGCAGCATGTATATATATATTGGATCGGGTTGCATGCCGCAGCGATATAGCGCTTGGGCTGTAGGAGCCCCTCCAGGAGTCTGTACACCCCCAGTGAGCGCAGTCGACTATTATTTGGATCGGGTTGCATGCCGCAGCGATATAGCGCTTGGGCTGTAGGAGCCCCTCCAGGAGTCTGTACACCCCCAGTGAGCGCAGTCGACTATTATTTGGATCGGGTTGCACGCCGCAACATATACATATATTATTTGGATCGGGTTGCACGCTGCAACATATACATATATTATTTGGATCGGGCTGCACGCCGAAGCATATATATATATACTAGTTGGATCGGTCTGCACGCCGCAACATATGTTGCACTCAAGTCTTTAGTTTCTTTGGTTATTTACTGAGTTGGCGTGCTCACGTTACTCCCTGCACCTTGTGTGCAGATTCAGGTACCGGGGTAGAGCGATAGTTGAGTGATGCGAGACTAAATTGCATAGTTTAACATGTGATATACCTCACATTTTATGCGCATTAATGATAAAATTACACTTGTTATGTGCTTAATGGAGTTTATTTTATGTGGTGAATTGGAAACGGAAGCCGAGCTAAATGGGAGCATAAACGTCGAAAATACGCTCAAGAGTCGAAAAGGAGTGACCCGGGACTACCCTGGCGTTAGCCAGGCCTTAGCCTGCTAAAGCCAGCCCTACCCTGGCGTTAGCCAGGCCTTAGCCTGCTAACGCCAGCCCTGCCCTGGCGTTAGCCAGGCCTTAGCCTTCTAACGCCAGGGGTCCTTTGTCCGGTCAATTCCGAGTTTTGAAGATTTTAAGTGTTTCCCGGTTGGAATAGAAGTCTCCTACACGTTTAGGGTTTATCCTAAACATATAAATAGACCCAAAAACATAACATTGAAGGGGGATTTTTGTGAATCAAAGTAGAGAAGAGAATAAAAGGAGAAAATTCCATTGAAGTGCAAGAACATTGAGTTCTACATCTAGTATTTCTTACTTTATATTTCAATTATGCAATTTCTTTTAGTTTTGTTTCTTCTAAACATGAGTAGCTAAGTTTTTAATCTAGGGTTTTGGTAGAACCCGTTGGGGATGAATTTCTTGTGATATTAATATATTTTGATTGATTATTCTCTATTTGTTCAACTACGTTCTTATTGTAGTTAATTGAATGGCCATCAATTAGCTGTGCCTATTTAGTATGTATCTACTTGAGAGAGAGTGCATATTTAGGTAATTGTTTGAACAACACCACTCCCAGAGTATAGACGAAAGTCATAACCGAGGGTTTAGAGGTTGGATTAGAGATAACGATACCTCGGGTGCAATCTAAAGTGAACTGTATTGCGATCTAGCTAGCGTAACTTGAGAGAGTGCGTCTAGTAAATTATCATAATTACTTGAGAGAGATTTATGGTAGATAGAGAGTTCATGATTGATAGAGACGATTAATCAAGCTATAAGAAGTATCCGAGAAAGAATTCACCAACGGGGGAAACCATAACCTTAGACCTTTATTATCATTGTTTACATTAAATTGTTAGTCAATTACTAGTTTATTATTTTGTTAGTAGAATTAGTTAAACAACACAAATTGATATTCAAAAGTCTTGAGAAAATTGATTAAACACTAGTTTAGTATTTTATAGACTCAATTGATACGTAAAATTCTCTGTGGGATCGACTTTGGGTGTAATACCCCAGATTATATTTGCAGCGCCCGTTTAGTCTTTCTATAAGACATAGTTGAGCGTGATCATTGAGCCACCCCATTTGGAGCATTGCTCGGAGATAGTGAGGTAGCTGCTCGGCGTCCACAACCTACTCTTTCGCCTTCCTACTCTGTCATTTTACTTTACTTCCCAGACTTTTTGTAGTAGAGAATTTATATTATACTGTATCAGTTCTTAGATGCTCATGACGGTTGACTCCAGATGTTGGGGATGTGTTTAGACGTTTCGATCATTTTTATTGTTTGAAATGCTTAAAAGTGGAAATTATTATGAAACATGGGCTAATTTATGTATTAATTGGGAACCTTATGATATTTTTAGTAAATTTGGCTAGCCTAGCAGCACGATAGGCGCCATCACGGCCAGTCAAATTTGGGGTCGTGACAAGTTGGTATTAGAGCTCTAGGTTACATAGCACTCATCGGTCATGAGCATGTTTAGTAGAGTCTTGCGGATCGGTATGGAGACGTCTGTACTTATCTTTGAGAGGCTACAGAACCCTTAGGAAAATCTCACATTCCTGAATTTTTGTCGTGCGAACCCATTTTATCCAGCCAAAAACGTAACTCTCGAATTCCTTTCATGTATTCGAATGTGCACGTGAGCGCTTGGTATCAGCTGTGCATCAATGGCTTGTGAACTCCAGGGATGAGATGTGATTTTAGCATTTTGATAATGGGCCAGTCTGGAGGACATGAGGCCGGGTTCATTCTGTGGCTTGAGTGCTAAGATTTCGATTGTATGAGCCGTGCATTTGGGGACTTATATGTCCGTTGGTGTCCTTATTGACAGGAGTTTGTGACTGGATGTCTATGTGGTGAGTGTGATTTTAGGGTGAGATGTGTTCATATTGTTTGATTGTGACAAAAAAGATTGGATGGGAATGCGAAAAGAACTATTGGGTGTTTGATTTCTGTCTCGAGTTGGCATATGGCTTTGAGTTGTGAGTATATTGAAAGACCTCTTATGTTGTTTAGTTGTGGAGTGAAACGGATCTTTCTATTGTGTTATGAGTTCTTGGTGATGCCTTTTGTGCTGACTAATGCCCCAACAACGTTCATGTATTTGATTAACGGTGTATTTCAGCTGTGTTAGCACTCCTTTGTTATTGTATTCATTGATGGCATCCTGGCATACTCACGTAGCCCAGCATTTGAGGAGGTTATTATAGAGATTGATGGAGGAAAAACTTTATGACAAGTTCCCCAAATGTGAATTTTTGGCTCAGTTTAGTAGTATTCTTGGGGCACGTGGTGTCCAGTGAGGGTATTCAGGTGGTCTGATGAGTGTGGAGAGAGCTTCCAGAAGCTCAAGATTTCTTTGACCACAGCTCCAGTGTTAGTTCTTCCATCAGCTTCAGTTTCTTATACCGCTTATTGTGATGTCTCGAGGGTAGGCATTGGTTTGTTATAATGTAGGAGGGTAAAGCGATTGCGTAATAGCTATGATCCTCGGAAGTGTATAGAGAGATATCAGCTTGAGGCTAAGTAGGCGGGGCTATTTCCCGGGAGGTGTTCTGAGGTTGTGTGATCCTTATGTTGTTTTGTAGCAAATTCACTTTTACCAGTAATTGATATATGTTGCAATTTGAGTTTAGATCACTTGTGGGAATTGGCACGGCTATTGTAATGGTGAATGCGAGGTTGGAGATGATTTGGGATGTTAAATGGTTTGAGTTATATATGAGCTTATCAAGGATTCAGTTGAATCTCACTGTGGTATGGCGACGGTGTTAGCATATAGTCATTATGAGTTACTGTTTGTTTTGATCTATGGCTTTGAGCCAAGTGGGGGGAGTCTGCTAATGATAAATTGGTTGCACGATTATGTGATGTGTTGGGTTCGACTCGAGGTATATTAGTGAACCAGATACGACCTGCAGAGGTGGAGTCTGGGAATGACTCGAGTAATGGAAATTCTTCAATATAGGTTGTAATGTACCCTACGGATAAATGGACTTTATTGAATGATTGAGTTGTAATTGTAAAAAGTGTAGTGTGTGCAGTGCATGAGTTTGCTTGTTGCTTCAAATGTGTGGATTACTTTCCTAGTATGTGGCTTGCAAACGAGGTCAGGACGTTCTGTTTGCTTGGTCAGTGTAATTGAAATTTGCGTAGAGTGGATGACTCTCGAGGATGGTTCTAACGGATTCAACGTTATATGTAGCAATTGGGAATCTTCAAGGTATGTTCTGGGCTAGAACTGAGATTTACGTTAGAGAGTGCCAAGACTTGTGGCAATTCTACATTATCATGGATTCTACATATCAGTATCAGGAAGGTGAAGGTAATGGCTTTAGATTCGCAGGAAGTCTCTTCAGGGTAAGTATTTTGAATGTGGTACTTTTGGGGATATTTGAGAGAGAATTCAATGGCTTATGAGCCTTAGACGGTAAGGTTTTATGCTTGGGTCTCGCATGGTGAGTCTGGGTTGAGAATTGCGGTATTATGGCAAAGAGAAGTACCGATTCGCAGGAGTCAGAAGGAACTTGGATAAATAGGACAGCTTGGTAGTAGGTCGGATCGACATGGTAAGGGATATGATTAGTTCTTTGGGTGTTTATGAGGTAATGAGTGGTCACAGGTGTTTCTTAGCAATGCTCTTGGGTTTTGGTGACCTGCGTAGCTTGGTTGAGCCAGAAGGATTCAGTCCTGACGGTTGGGTGTTGTACAAATGGGATCAAATAGAAAGTTCTTGGCTAGTTGGGTATGTAGTAGCTTGTGGCTCAGAAGGGATCATGAAGTTCCCATATTTGTCCTAGGATGGCATGGCGTATGGGGTATGTTGGGTAGAGTTGAGATTTGCATATGTGAGGTCACGGTGCAGTTCTGGAAGGAAGGTCAAAACAAAATTTCTTAGACAACATCGGCAGTTTCAGACGACTAGGTAGATGATATCACTATTGGGTGGCTTGATCAGGGTATACATTTCAGAAAAGGGCAATGTGTGGAGTTAAGGGTACTTCATTGGTATTTCGACGCTCTCTTGTTGGATTCGACTGCTGATAGTCAAGGTTGCTTGGTGGCACAAATAATTATAGGGGTATCCCTCGTGGAATGATTGAGTATTACAGGTGTTATATATTCGAGCGGCGGAGATGGGATCAGATATGGAGATTCGTGCGCTTCATGGACTTCGAGACTGAGAGTTCTCATAAATAGGTTATTTCGTGGTAGTGAACTGTGAAGATGCGAGCAAAGCTAGTCATATGTTAGTATGTACCATGATTCAGTCATTGTGAACTTTTCGTTGAGTTATCTATCTGTTGTGGGTGACCAGAGTTGATTTAGGGTTATTGGTAGGCCCGTATGAGTGTGTGTTCTGCACCGGGTCAGAATTGCTGACTCCGAATTTTAATTGTTGAGGGATGTACCATTCGATTTTCATTGAGTTTATTCGTGTTCTGGAGTGATGTATGAGTTACCCTTCGATGTTGCGAGGAGTTGTGATCGTTGGTTATAGGCACATATGGTGCAGTTCTAATCGGGTTTTATAGCTAGATTTGAGTAAGGCAAGTAATTGGGTATTGCGGGATTGAGACGTATTGGTTATGTTATTGCGGGTTCGTGTGGCATGGTATCGTTCGATTCCCTGTGGTTAGGGAAACGCACTTTGAGTACTTGATGTTGATTTGTGCATGGTTATCGATTTTGAGCAAGGTGACTTGAAGTATTTCATGTAGACCAGCGTGTGGATGGGATCACGCATTGTAGCAAAGTTATGTGGAGGTATGATTCTTGGTGTCGGATTCATGTGTTTTCATTTTTCGATGAGTGTCAGGATCTTACCATGGTGTTGTGAAGGTAATTGTTAATGGCGGGGTGTTCCTCTCGTGTGGATCTTTTATATAATTTGATTACATTGGGATGTTGCTATTGGGTGCAAGAGTTGCACATGTTATGGCTTTGAATTGTATTGATGTGTCATGTCATCAGAGTGGTCGTGTTGGATGAGAAGAGGTCACTGGACCTAGAATGAATACTGTCAGAATTGTCTACAACATAGTTGGAAGGATAAATATTGGGAGTCGGCTTAGAAATCTGCTATAATTCCTATTTTGGGATGGGGAGCTTCATGTCTGACTGATCGGACGAATGATTGCTATTTTCTACGTGTTTCTTTCATCATCGGCACCTTATGAAAGTGTTAAAGCGAGGCTTTGCTTGTTAAGAGGTTATTTACCGGTATTAGGTTGTTTTGAGAAACTATTGTAATTAGGAGTTATCGCTATGAGTGTTTGAGTCATGCAGTATATTATGTGATTACATCTGGGGTTACGTATATGGCTTGATTCAGCGTGTTCAGACTTATTTAGTTTATAGTTGTGGAATTTTGATCTTGTAAATTATTTCAGAAGTGGGAGCTTGGTTCTAAGGTTTATGGGTCATGTTGGATTTCGAAATTTCAACTTTGTTGTGCTATTGGACCTATATGGGATAGGGTAACGTGGGATCACCCTCGGGTATGTGCATGGTGAGATTACGCGGATTTTTGATGGTGTTGGAGGACGACTCTTGGCACGTTCGAGGACAAACATATGTTTAAGTGGGGGAGAATGTAACGACCCAGCCGGTCGTTCCGAGAGTAATAGCCCCGTTTCCCCCGTTTCTACTTCATTATATGTGGTCAGCTTCGTTATGTTGTGTTAGATTGGTTGGCTCGAGTTCTGAGCGATTTTTTGGAGAGAAATGAGACACTTAGTCTCTTAACTTGGTTCAATAGTTGGAAAAGTCAACCTGTAACGACCCGACCGGTCGTTTTGCGTTATCGGACCCTTTCCCCTAAATGAAACTTCCCATAGAGGCTTATTGTGATTTATGACTTGCGGGGACGGGTGGTTCGGGTTTCGGAAGCGTTTAGAGTGATATAGGAACACTTGGTTCCTTAAGGTTGGCCTTTAAGGCCAAGTTAGACTTCAATCAATATTTTGAGTAAACGACCTCGGAATCGAGTTTCGACGGTTTCGGTAGCTTCGTATGATGATTTCGGACTTGGGCGTATGTTAGGAATGGGTTTTGGATGACCCGGGAGCGTTTCGGTGCCCAGTAGCGAAATAAAAGTTTCCTTAAGTTCATATTGTGGTTTGGGACGTGTTTTTGTGTTATCGAGGTCCAAACAAAATTCTGAGATCGGGAATAGTTCCGTTATGTCATTTATGACTTGCTTGCAAAATTTGGTGTCATTCCGAGTAGTATAGGTCGATTAAGCGCATTGTTAGCAAATCCAAGAACTTGAAGTTCTTAAGTTTGATCTTTAGGGGTTTTGAGGTGTGATTTTGAGTTTTAGCGTTGTTTTGAATGTTCCGAAAGCTCGAGCAAGTCTGTAATATGATTTGGGACTTGTTGGTATACTTGGACGGGGGCTCGGGTGGGCCCAGGTGCCTCTCGGGCACCATACGAGGCTAAGAACCAGCTGAAGCAATTGCTGGTGCACCTGTTCTAGTGTGGCCGCAGGTGCGGTTGCCCAGTCACAGGTGCGGGATTGCTCTTGCAGTCCCAGCCTCGCAGGTGCGACCTCCAGATGGGCTGCCCTCTTCTCGCAGGTGCGGACCCTTTTACCGCAGATGTGGAGCCGCTGGTGCGGACTCAGTTCCGCAGGTGCGAGCCCAGGCCCCTTGTCCCAGTTCCGCAGGAGCGAGCCTTTACTCGCAGGTGCGGTCCTGGAGCCATAGGTGCGGAACTACTATAGGCAGTGAGTTCTTTAAAACACGGGATTTATTCATTTCACTCCATTTTCTTCCACCATAGACGACCTTGAGAGCTTTCAAAAGAGCCCCTCGACCTAGCTACTGAAAGGTAAGTGAATTCTACCCTAATGTTAGTTTAATGCATGAATTCCTAGTCAAATTAACTACCTAATTAGTGAAAATCAAGGATTTGGGTAGTAACCTAGGGCTTTATGAAAATTTAGGGAATTACCCGTTAATTAGCCATGAAATCATACAAAAGTCACATATTAACGGTCCTTAGGTTATAGGTAAGTGATACCTTCGAAAATTTCCGAAATCCGAGCATGCGGGCCCGGGGTGAATTTTGGGATTTCTTCAAGTAGGATGAAATGACTAAGTAAATAGGAGAATTCCATAATTTTCAGTGTAGATTGATATATTTATGTAACATTTGGCTAGTTTCGAGTCCGTGGGTGTCGAGTTTGGAGTTTCGGGCACGTTCTTGACCCGAGGAGTAGGTTCGACACGAGGTGAGTCTCCTTTCTAACCTTGTAAGAGGGAATTGTCCCCATAGGTGATTTAAATGACTATGTGCTAATGTTTGTGGGGGCTACGTACGTACGAAGTGACGAGAGTCCGTGTGTAGCAGCTATCATTGTTATGTCCGGGTAGTTAGTGTCACGACCCAAACCTATAGGACGCAACGGGCACCGGTACCTTACTCAATCGAGTACCAACATAACATATCTTTTTGTGTCATACTTATCATAGATAACTGAGCCGGAAGGCTTCCATGAGATAAGTAGAATACAACATACCAACTTATACATAAGACATACGGGCCTATAAGACCAAAATAACTACTCATATACTAAACATAGGCCGACATGGCCATACAATCTTTTACGTACATGAGATCTGTCTACAAGCCTCTAAGAACACGTAATTTTCTTAAAGGTCGGGACAGGGTCCCGCCATACCAAGAGATACACGTCTAAATCATACTAACCAAACAAGCAACTCCGAAGCAAATGGAGCGCATCAACATCTTTCGCTGAGCTGATAGCCTACTTGGAGGACTCTCGACCTGTCTATCGGGACCTGCGGGCATGAAACGCAACGTCCCCAGGCAAAAGTGGTGCGTATATAACGCCATAACCTTTCCCATATCCCATATACATATATATAAATACATATATACACATATATAACACTGTCTGAGTCATGGGTCAATGTACATGTATAAATGCATGAAATGCATAAGAAATACATTAATAAAATATTCTCGGAACGCCATAAAAATTAATATGCCTTTTGGATAAACATTATCAAATACGTATTTTTTTGGGACCCATGAACAGAAGATAATGATAATTCACATGGGGAATCAAGAATATATACACCCTTAGTATTTCTATGAATATAGTAATTTATGGAAACTGTGCGTTTGATCGTTTCTTTTGTATAATTTGGATCATGCCAAAAAGAAAGAAGAGATAGCCTTAACATACCTTTACGACCAACTATCTACTTGTATCCATAAACAATCCTCACCACGCCTCAATCATAACTATTGGAAACAGGTATATGGGTTTCACCATATAAGAGATTTGAATTTCCATTGCCTTCTTTGTGAATTTGAATAATTGAACTTTGAGGAAAGGGAGTAATTTTTATTTTCTGCCAACAAAACATCTTTAGACACCAAGCCTTTTCAATTAAAAATGAGGTCTACTAATATTATATTTATAGTAGTTGTAGAGAAAATGAAATAGTCTTTGCCTTTTTCCAAAAGTGTCAAGAAACATGGATTTATAACTCTTTCTTGAAAGTAGATGTGTGACTCATGTTTTTTTTGACTTTTCCACATAATAATATGACATTAAGAGTCTCTACTTTGAAAGGGAGGGGCTGCCACGTTATACTTCTTTAAATTTATCCAAATTATGATTAATTAACTAGTTAATCTCCCACTAAAAATTAATAATTACCCAATTAACCACATAATTAAGAATTATCTCAATTTACTCAAATTACTACTCACATTTAATACACTTTATACACCTTACTATCATGACCATGTGGTACCTTGTACGGTAGTAGTCCATAAATATCGAGTATTTTAGCTCGACCATATTTTATCGCAAATTGTCAAACTTCGACGAAATTCATTTTCTTCGATTTGCTTTCCCTCTCACCTTCACGAATATACTCATCACTTATTTGAAATAGCATAATTCTTATAATCTCAAAACAACCCCATTCCGAAACTTACGTTGATTAACTTATGACAAAATTTTAACATACGAAAATACGGAATGTAACAGTTAGGCCTACACTATGCCTTATGTTTTCCTTTAAATGAACTATATGCTTGATGAATTAATGTTATATGCGTCTTTGTTTCCTTGAGATCATGGAATTTGAGAATTTTAAAGGAATTGTTCATTGGAAAGTAATTTATGAAGAATATTGTGTGTGCATGTGACCGCTTCACAATTTACATTCCGGAAGCGGAATGTTATTTCCCCTACTCTCATGGGAGTGGGCCGTACGCCACAGAGAGATTGAAAGATACATTATGGTTTAGGCCGTTCGACCCTCGGCAATGCACAAATATGATTATTATGATGGCTCAGGCGGGTTGTCCTTATCCCGTATGCGCATGCTAAATTGTTAATGATTTTCATGGATATTGAGTGAGCAGATATTTGGGGAAAAGAAAATGAAGTAGTAATTGTTTGTTTACTTCCAGCTTTTACTTTTATTGCAGTCACTTCAATGTTTACTGTCTTATCATCCTCGTATGCCTATTGCTATCACCATATCTTGTTAATTATCTTGTTGGACCCTAGTGAGTGTCATGTCGACCTCTCGTCACTACCTCTTCAAGATTAGACTGGATACTCACTGGGTACATATTTATTTATGTACTCATGCTACGCTTCTGTACTTAATTGTACAGGTCCTGAGGCTGGTACATCTGGTTATCAGATCGGAGCTCGATTCTGAGTATAGACTGGACCTGACTTCACGGTGAGCTTCTCTCCTGACGATCCTCGGCAGCACCATAGAGTTTCTTTTGATATTCCCGTCTATTTCTTCCAGACAGTGGGACAATTATATTATATCTTTTGTATATTCTGTTAGTATGCCTGTAGGACTTGTGACACTAGTTCCTGGCACACACGTGGTAGATATTATGGTTTGCAGGTCTGTATATATATATATATATATATATATATTGGCTCACGCCTCTTTATGACTGCTTTTGGTTAAATTGGATAATTATCTTTTTCAATTAATGTTTTGAACTTTAAAACTTGGCACGTGTTGGGATGTTTAATCAAATATGGGAAAATCCTTAGTAATCTGAGTGATGGCTTGCCTAACCCCGGTGTTGGGCACCATCACGACCTGAGTTAGGATTATGGGTCGTGACAACATGGTATCAGAGCTCTAGGTTCACGTAGGTCTCACGAGTCACGGGCAAACCCAGTAGAGTCTTGCGGATCGTTATGGAGACGTCTGCACTTTTCTTCAAGAGGCTATAGGGTGTTAGGAAACCTCTCTTTATTCATATTCTATCGTACATACGATGGTTTACAAAAACTCATTCTTCTATTCTCTCACAGATGGTGAGGACGCGCGCATCCGATGTTCCAGACCCGAGAGAGGCCGCTACCCCCATTGTCCGAGGCTGTGACAGAGGCCAGGGGAGGACACCGACCTGAGGTAGGGGACGAAGGCGTCCCAAAGCTATTCCAGTTGCACCACCACCAGTGGATCCTATCATAGAGGAGCAGGACGAGGTGACCCCAGCAGATCCTGCTCTAGTGGACTTCATGACGGCGGCAGGCTTCCAGGAGGTCATGGGCCGTATGATGCGGTTTATGGACACTATGTCCCAGGCTGGCTTATTCCCAGCAGGTCTTGCCACATCTCAGGAGGGAGAGGGAGCCTAGAACCCTACCGCCCAGGCCGTAGGTCAGGCAAAAATAGTACATCATACCCCGGGTACACTGCCCGTGGATGGGGTCCAGCCTGTGGCAGCAGCACCTGAGCTCAGACCAACTACGGATGGTGATCCACATAAGTTATTGGATAGATGGACTCGATTTCACCCTCCAGTCTTCGGGGGTGAGCGAGGCGAGGATGCCCAGGATTTCATTGAGAGGTGCAGGGACAGACTGCATAACATGAGGATACTAGAGTCCCATGGAGTGGATTTCACTACCTTTCAGTTGGAGGGCAGAGCTCGCAGGTGGTGGCAGTCTTATATTCTCAGCCGGCCAGCAGATTCTCCTCCTATCACTTGGGAGCAGTTCACTCAAATGAGATATATCCCACCCTCTGAGGGGGAAGAGCTGCGGTATCAGTTTGAGCAGCTGGAGCAGGGACAAATGTCAGTGACAGATTATGAGGCTAGATTTTTAGAGTTGTCTCTCCATGCACTCATGATATTACCTACTGATGCTGAGAGAGTGCGGAGATTTGTAGCTGAGCTGCACTCAGGTATTAGGGCCACCATGGCCCGAGAGATGGAGATGGGGACTCCCTATTATTGTGGTCGAGATTGCTCGTCCGATTGAGGGTTATTGATTGAGAGGCAGAGAGCAGGGTTAGCAGGACAAGTGAGACAGATTCTCCTGAGATTTCAGAGGTGCCCCAGTTAGGGGCAGAGGTCAGTTTGTTAGAGGTCAGCCCAGCAGACCTCCATATTAAGCACCCCTACCTCCCCGATGTGTTCCAGCAAGGCCTCAGTTCAGCGTCATGCCAGAGCATTCCTACCACCCTACAGCTATTCAGAGTTCACCCGGTGGTTATTCTAGTCATCAGGGATCCTCCAGTCCCTACTTCAGCATTATGCCAGAGAGTACATATCGCTCTCCAGCTATTTAGGGTTCTTCTTTTGGGCAGCATGCTATGATATCTAGAGGTTGTTATAAGTGTGGGGATTCGGGTCATATGAAGAGGTTTTGTCCTAGGCTTCGGGGAAAAGCAGTGCAACAGGGTTATCAGCCTATGGGTCCAGCACCAGCAGTCCGACTACCTAGAGGTGGAGGACAGGGCGAAAATGGTCGTCCTAGAGGTGGAGGCCAGTCAGGGGGAGGTCAGTCAACTCCTGTTCATTCTGGCGGAGCTCAGTCTTCCGGTGCTCCAGCTAGATTCTATGCTATTCTGGCTAGATCAGATGTAGTGGCCTTAGATGCCGTGATTACAGGTATTATTTCAGTATGTGGTAGAGAAGCATCAGTGTAATTTGATCCAGGATCCACCTATTCATATGTCTCAGCATTATTTGCTCATTTTTTGGATGTTCCTCGTGAATCCTTGGGTTCTCCTATATATGTGTCCACTCCTATGGGCGATTCTATGGTGGTAGACCGGATCTATCAGTCTTATGTGGTCTCCTTCTGTGCGTTCGAGACACGATCGGACCTTCTATTGCTCGACATGGTTGATTTTGAGGTTATTCTAGGCATGGATTGGCTATCTCCTTATCATGCCGTGCTAGATTGCCATGCCAAGACATTTACTTTAGTCATGCCCGAGTCTCCTAGGCTGGAGTGCAGAGGTTCCTCAGTTAGTGCAGCCAGCTGGGTTGTTTCATTCCTGAAGGCTCGACATATGGTCGAGAAGGGTTGTCTGTCCTATCTTGCTTATGTGCGGGACACCACTGCCGAGTCTCCGACGATTGATTAAGTGCCAGTGGTTTGAGAGTTTGCTGATGTATTTCCTTCAGACCTTCCAGGCATGCCTCCGGATCGTGATATTAATTTCTGTATTGATTTAGCTCCAGGCACCCATCCTATATCTATTCCTCCGTACCGTATGGCTCTGAAAGAGTTGAATGAGTTGAAGAAGAAACTTGAGGAGTTGTTGGCTAAAAGGTTCATCAGACCGAGTGTATCGTTATGGGTTGCTCCAGTTCTATTCGTGAAGAAGAAGGATGGGTCCATGCGGATGTGTATTGATTACTGCCAGTTGAACAAGGTCACCATTAAGAACAAGTATACTTTTCCGCACATCGATGATTTGTTTGACCAGTTGCAGGGTGCTCGGGTATTTTCTAAGATTGATTTGAGATCGGGATATCATCAGTTGAAGATTCGGGCCTCAGATGTTCCGAAGACTGCTTTTCATACGAGATATGGCCATTATGAGTTCCTGGTAATGTCCTTTGACTTGACTAATGCCCCAACATCATTTATGGACTTGATGAACAGGGTGTTTAGGCTGTATATTGATTCCTTTGTCATTGTCTTCA
This sequence comes from Nicotiana knightiana, assembly GCA_005239525.1. Taxonomy (NCBI): domain Eukaryota; kingdom Viridiplantae; phylum Streptophyta; class Magnoliopsida; order Solanales; family Solanaceae; genus Nicotiana; species Nicotiana knightiana. Next base: position 109,392 of record ML390223.1, on the reverse strand, counting down.
TTGATGACATGTTTATTTACTCACGTAGCCTGGGGGAGCACAAACATCATTTGAAATTTGTGCTCCAGACTTTGCGAGAACAGAAACTATATGCTAAGTTCTCCAAGTGTGAGTTCTGGTTGGATTCCGTGGCATTCTTGGGGCATGTGGTATCCAGAGAGGGTATCAAGGTTGATCCAGAGAAGATTGAGGCAGTTCAGAGTTGGCCGTGTCCTACTTCAACTACAGAGATCAGGAGCTTTTTGGGCTAGCAGGATATTATCGTCAATTTGTGGAGGGGTTATCTTCTATTGCAGCTCCATTGACTAGATTGACTCAGAAGAATTCCCCGTTCCAATGGTCCGACGAGTGTGAGGCGAGATTTTAGAAGTTCAAGGCAGCATTGACCTCAGCACCATTTCTGGTATTGCCGTCTGGTTCTGGGATGTATACAGTGTATTGTGATGCTTCACGCATTGGTTTGGGATGTGTGTTGATGCAGGAAGGGAAAGTTGTTGCTTATTCTTCACGCCAGTTGAAGGTTCATAAGAAGAATTACCTTGTGCATAATTTAGAGTTGGCGGCGATTGTTCATGCTTTTAAGATTTAGAGGCACTACCTGTATGGGGTGTCCTGTGAGGTTTATACAGACCACCACAGTTTGAAACACTTGTTCAAGCAGAGGGATCTTAATTTGAGGCAGTGCAAATGGCTTGAGTTGTTGAAGGATTATGATATCACCATTCTTTATCATCCGGGCAAGGAAAATGTGGTAGCAGATGCCTTGAGCAGGAAGGCAGAGAGTATGGGTAGCTTGGCTTATATTGCATCAGAGGAGAGACCTCTAGCCTTAGACATTCAGTCCTTGGCTAATCGCCTAGTGAGGTTAGACCTTTTAGAGCCTCGTCGAGTTTTAGCACATGTGGTTGCTCAGTCTTCGTTATTGGGAGAGATCAAGGCTCGGCAGTTTGGTGATCCGTACTTGGCAGAGCTACGGGAGCCAGTGGTTCAGGGTGGTTCCAAGGAGGTTACTATTGGCGAGGATGGTGTTCTGAGACTTCAGGGCCGTTTATGTGTTCCTAATGTCGATTTCCTGAAAGGGAGGATTCTAGTGAAGGCACACAGTTGTCGGTATTCTGTTCATCCTGGTGCTACGAAGATATATCGTGATTTGAAGCAGCATTACTGGTGGAGGTGGATGAAGAGGGACATTGTGAAGTATGTGGCTAGGTGTCTTAATTGCCAGCAGGTTAAGTATGAGCACCAGAGTCCAGGAGGCCTAGTTCAGCAGATGCCCATTCCTGAGTGGAAGTGGGATCACATCACTATGGACTTCGTGGTTGGGTTGCCTCGGACCTTGTGAAAAGTTGACGCGGTTTGGGTCATTATGGATATATTGACCAAATCGGCGCATTTCATTCTAGTGGATACTACATATACTTCTGAGAGGTTGGCCCAGATCTACATTCGGGAGATAGTCTGGTTGCACGGTGTGCCAGTGTCCATTATATCAGATCGAGGTCCTCAGTTCATCTTGCACTTCTGGAGAGCATTGCATAGTGAGATGGGTACCCAAATAGATCTCAGCACAACATTTCACCCTCAGACTGATGGCTAGTCGGAGCATGCAGTTCAATATTGAAGGACATGCTCAGGGCATGTGTGATTGACTTCGGAGGTCAGTGGGACCAGTTCTTTCCTTTGGCCGTTGCTTACAGTAATAGTTATCAGTCCAACATCGATATGACTCCATTTGAGGCTTTGTATGGTCGGCGATGTCGTTCTCCTATCGGATGGTTTGAGCCTGGCGAGGCTAAGTTATATGGAACCGATTTGGTGGGATGCTTTGGAGAAGGTGAAACTGATTTAGGAGAGGCTCCGCACAACACAGTCCAGGCAGAAGAGTTACACGGATCTAAGAGCGCGTGATGTAGCATTTATGGAGGGAGACAATGTACTGCTGAAGGTCTCGCCGATGAAGGGCATTATGAGGTTCGGCAAGAAGGGCAAGCTGAGCCCGAGGTTTATAGGTCCTTTCGAGGTGTTGAGGCGATTTGGGGAGGTTGCTTATGAGCTTGCCTTACCTCCCAGTTTATCAGGAGTTCATTCAGTCTTTCATGTATCCATGCTCCGGAGGTACCACGCCGACTTCTCTCACGTGGTTGATTTCAGCACTATTCAGTTGGATGAGAGGTTGGGCTACGAGTAGGAGCCAATTGCTATTATTGACAGGCAGGATCGCCAGTTGAGATCCAAGAGAGTTTCTGCTGTAAAGGTCTAGTGGAGGGGCCAACCAGTCGAGGAGGCAACCTGGGAGTCTGAGGAGGACATGCGGAGCATATATATATATATTTATTCAGCACTTTAGGTATGATTCTAGATCCTTTCGAGGATGAACGTTTGTCTAAGAGGTGGAGAATGTAACGACCTGACCGGTCGTTTTGTGTTATCGGACACCGTTCCCCCAAATGAAACTTCCCATAGAGGCTTATTGTGATTTATGACTTTCGGGGACGGGTGGTTCGGGTTTCGGAAGCGTTTAGAGTGATATAGGAACACTTGGTTCCTTAAGGTTGGCCTTTAAGGCCAAGTTTGACTTCGGTCAACATTTTGAGTAAACAACCTCGGAATCGAGTTTCGACGGTTCCGGTAGCTTCGTATGATGATTTCAGACTTGGGCGTATGTTCCGAATTGGTTTTGGACGACCCGGGAGCGTTTCGGCGCCCAATAGCGAAATAAGAGTTTCCTTAAGTTCATATTGTGGTTTGGGACATGTTTTTGTGTTATCGAGGTCGAAATGGAATTCCAAGACTGGGAGTAGTTCTGTTATGTCATTTATGACTTGCTTGCAAATTTTGGTGTCATTCCGAGTAGTATAGGTCGATTCGGCGCATTGTTAGAAAATCTAAGAACTTGAAGTTCTTAAGTTTGATCTTTATGGGTTTTGAGGTGTGATTTTGAGTTTTAGCGTTGTTTTGAATGTTCCGAAGGCTCAAGCGAGTCCGTAGTATGATTTGGGACTTGTTGGTATACTTGGACGGGTGCTCGGGTGGGCCCAAGTGCCTCTCGGGCACCATACGAGGCTAAAAACCAACTGAAGCAATTGTTGGTGCACCTGTTCTGGTGTGGCCGCAAGTGCGGTTGCCCAGTCACAGGTGCGGGATCGCTTATGCGGTCCCAGCCTCGCAGGTGCGACCTCCAGATGGGCTGCCCTCTTCTCTCAGGTGCAGGCCCTTTTCCCGCAGATGCGGAGCCGCTGGTGCGGACTCAGTTCTGCAGGTGCGAGCCCAGGTCCCTTGTCCCAGTTCCGCAGGTGCGAGCCTTTACTCGCAGGTGCGGTCCTGGAGCCGCAGGTGCAGAACTACTATAGGCAGTGAGTTCTTTAAAACACGGGATTTATTCATTTCACTCCATTTTCTTCCACCATAGACGACCTTGAGAGCTTGGAAAAGAGCCCCTCGACCTAGCTACTGAAATGTAAGTGAATTCTACCCTAATTTTAGTTTAATGCATGAATTCCTAGTCAAATTAACTACCTAATTAGTGAAAATCAAGGATTTGGGTAGTAACCTAGGGCTTTATGAAAATTTAGGTAATTACCCGTTAATTAGTCATGAAATCATACAAAAGTCACATATTAACGATCCTTAGGTTATGGGTAAGTAATTCCTTCAAAACTTTTCGAAATCCGAGCATGCGGGCCCGGGGTGAATTTTGGGATTTCTTCAAGTAGGATGAAATGACTAAGTAAATAGGAGAATTCCATACTTTTGAGTGTAAATTGATATGTTTATGTAACATTTGGCTAGTTTCGAGTCCTTGGGTGTCGAGTTTGGAGTTTCGGGGGCGTTCTTGACCCGGAGAATAGGTTCTACATGAGGTGAGTCTCTTTTCTAACCTTGTAAGAGGGAATTGTCCCCATAGGTGATTTAAATGACTATGTGCTAATGTTTGTGGGGGCTATGTACGTACGAAGTGACAAGAGTCCGTGCGTAGCGGCTATCATTGTTATGTCCGGTAGTTAGGCCTACACTATGCCTTGTGTTTTTCCTTGAAATGAACTATATGCTTGATGAATTAATGTTATATGCGGCTTTGTTTCCTTGAGATCATGGAATTTGAGAATTTTAAAGTAATTGTTCACCGGAAAGTAATTTATGAAGAATATTGTGTGTCCATGTGACCGCTTCGCAATTTACATTCCGCGAGCGGAATGTTATTTCCCCCACTCTCATGGGAGCGGGCCGTACGCCACGGCGAGATTGAAAGATACATTATGGTTCGGGCCGTTCGACCCTCGGCAGTGCACATATATGATTATTATGATGGCTCAGGCCGGTTGTCCTTATCCCGTATGCACATGCTAAATTGTTGGTGATTTTCATGGATATTGAGTGAGCAGATATTTGGGGAAAAGAAAATGAAGTAGTAATTGTTTTTTTACTTCCATCTTTTACTTGTATTGCAGTTACTTCAATGTTTACTGTCTTATCATCCTTGTATGCCTATTGCTGTCACCATATCTTGTTAATTATCTTGTTGGACCCTAGTGAGTGTCAAGTCGACTTCTCGTCACTACTTATTCGAGATTAGACTGGATACTCACTGGGTACATATTTATTTTTTATGTACTCATGCTACGCTTATGTACTTAATTGTACATGTCCTGAGGCTGGTGCATCTGGTTATTAGACCAGAGCTCGATTCTGAGTATAGACTGGATCTGACTTCATGGTGCTGCTCTCCTGACGATCCTCGGCAGCACCATGGAGTTTCTTTTGTTATTCCCGTCTATTTCTTCCAGACAGTGGGACAATTATATTATATCTTTTGTATATCCTATTAGTATGCCCGTAGGACTTGTGACACTATTTCCTGGTACACACGTGGTAGATATTATGGTTTGCGGGTCTGTATATATATATTTGCTCACGCCTCTTTATGACTGCATTTGGTTAAATTGGTTAATTATCTTTTTCAATTAATATCACTTTAAAACTTGGCACGTGTTGGGATGTTTAATCAAATATGGAAAAATCCTTAGTAATCTGAGTGTTGGCTTGCCTAACCCCGGTGTTGGGCGCCATCACGACCTGAGTTAGGATTATGGGTCGTGACACAACCGGAAGTTGACTTATTGGTAAGCGGCCTCGGAATGTGGATTTTATGGTTCGGATAGCTTCGTTAGGTGATTTGGGACTTAGGAGTGTGTTCAGAATGTGGTTTTGATGTCCGCTGTAGAATTGGACTTGAATTGGTGAAAGTTAGTTTTTGGCGATTTTTGGTCGACAGCGGAAAATTAGCTATCGGGGTCGAAATGGAATTCCGAAGGTTGGAACAGGTTCGTAGTGTCATTTTGGATGTGTGTGCAAAATTTCAGGTCAATCGGAAATGTTTTGGATGGTTTCGGCATCTTTGGTGAAATTTAGAAATCTCAAAGTTCATAGGCTTGAATCCGATATGATTTTGGTGTTTTGGCATTGTTTTGGGTGTTTCGAAGGCTCGACTAAGTTTGAATGAGGTTATGGGATGTGTTGGTATTATTGGTTGAGGTCCCGAGGGCCTCAGGTGAATTTTGGGTGGTTAACAGATCGATATATGGATTAATGAGATAGTTGTTTTGCTGGTTTTTGCTGCAGGTATTTTTGCTCTTCGCGATCTCATAGGACAAGTTGGGCAGGGGTGAAAGATTGCTCTATGAAATCGCAGAGGTCAGGTTGCGATCGTGTGGGTCTGCAATGTTGTGCTACACGAACACGTGACCAGGGTCGCGTCCGCCTAGAGGAGAGTGAGCTGGAGGAGTGGAAGGTTTTGTTCAGCGCGGTCGCGTGGGGAGAGACGCGATCGCGTGAGTTGTGAAGGCAAAGCTTCGCGATTGCGTAGGCTATTCCGCGATTGCGTAGGGTTAATTGTGGGGATGACTTTTTGTTCTTCGTGATTGCATGGCACGTGCCGTGATCGCGATTAAGGAATTAGGGGCCTGGGCAGTGTGCTTTAAAAAGCCATATCCGCAAGTTTTAGCCCACTTTTCACCATTTGTGGACAGATTTGAAGCTCTGGAGAGAATTTAAAGAGGGAATCAAAGGGGAAACACTTGGAGGTAAGATTTTTGACTTCATAACTCGATTTTATGTTGTTTTCTAAGTAATTAAACCTAAAATTAGTTGGATTTAAACACAAAATTTGGGAGAGTTAGGCCATGAGAAATTAGGACTTTAATTGAGCAATTGAAGGGGCTATTGTGGTCCGATTTTGATGTTCTTGGTATTTATAGACTCGGGAAAGGATGAGGATTCCTGTGATGTAATTTTTATAGAATTCCGAGATGTGGGCACCGGGGCCGGGTTTGGCCAATTTCGGGAATTTTGGTTAAATTTGATATTTTTTTCGAATGGGTTTCGTCTTCCTAGCATATTTTGTTGTTACTAATCTGATTTTGATAGACTCAGAGCATTGTTAGCCGATTTGAGAGGCAAGAGCACCACGAAGTAGTTTTCGGGCCGGTTTGAGGTAAGTAACGATTGTAACTCTAGACCTGAGGGTATGAAACCCCGATATTTCACTTTGTTTTGGTAAATGAGGTGACGTACATGCTAGGTGATGAGCGTGTGGGCATGCAAAGGTAGGGATGCTGTCTTGGTCCGTCCCGTGGCGACTATTATGCCGTGTGTTTGATTTGAAATCATAAGATGTCCTGTATTTTTGAGGTTTATGTTACATTAATGGGCAGTATGCCACGTTTGGGGCCTTGTGCCGATCTGTTTAGACCCCCTGGAGTATTTTTACATTATTCTCACACTATTTTTATAGAAAATTTGTGAATTCAGTCATGTTTATTACTTGTTGCTATTTCACTATTATCACAATGTTTTAGAATACTGTGAGGTATTTGGGGCCTAGTCCCGTGATGTTGAGATAAGTTGCCCGAGTGGCTTGAGAGGATGACTGAGTGAGGCCGAGAGCCGAGTTTGTGAGGATAGTTATGGATCGGGCTGCACGCCGCAACATATATAGATATTATATGGATCGGGCTGCACGCCG
>ML390223.1:53352-102310 GCA_005239525.1 Nicotiana knightiana | reverse complement strand
ATGAGTTGCCCGAGTGGCTTGAGAGGATGGCTGAGTGAGGCCGAGAGCCGAGTTTGTGAGGATAGTTATGGATCGGGCTGCACGCCGCAACATATATAGATATTATATGGATCGGGCTGCACGCCGCAGCATATATATATATATATATATATATATATATATATTGGATCGGGTTGCACGCCACATCGATATAGCGCTTGGGCTGTAGGAGCCCCTCCAGGAGTCTGTACACCCCCAATGTGCGCAGTCGACTATTATTTGGATCGGGCTGCACGCCGCATCATATTCATATATTATTTGGATCGTGCTGCACGTCGCATCATATACATATATTATTTGGATCGGGCTACACGCCGCATCATATATATATATATATATATATATATAGGCTCCTACAGGAGTCTGTACACCCCCAATGTGCGCAGTCGACTATTATTTGGATCGGGCTGCACGCCGCATCATATACATATATTATTTGGATCGTGCTGCACGTCACATCATATACATATATTATTTGGATCGGGCTACACGCCGCATCATATATATATATATATATATATATATAGGCTCCTACAGGAGTCTGTACACCCCCAATGTGCGCAGTCGACTATTATTTGGATCGGGCTGCACGCCGCATCATATACATATATTATTTGGATCGTGCTGCACGTCACATCATATACATATATTATTTGGATCGGGCTACACGCCGCATCATATATATATATATATATATATATATAGGCTCCTACAGGAGTCTGTACACCCCNATATATATATATATATATATATATATATATATATATAATTTGGATCGGGCTACACGCCGCAACATATACGTATGTTATTTTGGATCGGGTTGCATGCCGCATCATATATATATATACTATTTGGATCGGGGGCACGCCGTAACATATGTTGCACTCAAGTCTTTAGTTGCTTTGGTTACTTACTGAGTTGGCGTACTCACGTTACTCCCTGCACCTTGTGTGCAGATTTAGGTACCGGGGCAGAGCGATAGTTGAGTCACCCCATTTGGAGCATTGCTCGGAGATTGTGAGGTAGCTGCTCGGTGTCCGCAACCTACTCTTTCTCCTTTCTACTATGTCATTTTAATTTACTTCCCAGACTTGTTGTAGTAGAGAATTTATATTAGACTGTATCACTTCTTAGATGCTCATGACTGTTGACTCCAGATGTTGGGGCTGTGTTTAGACGTTCTGATCATTTTATTGTTTGAAATGCTTAAAGGTGGAAATTATTATGAAACGTGGGATACTTTATGTATTAATTGGGAACCTTATGATATTTGTTGTAAATTTGGTTAGCCTAGCACCACGATAGGCGCCATCACGGCCAGTCAGATTTGGGGTCGTGACAGATATTGTTATTGTGTTAGGGCAAAGCGATACGACGGGATTGTTGTGTCAGGGTGGAGTGATAAGGTTGAATATTGTTATTGTGACAGAAATATGGGCACGAGGTACCATGTGTTTTCTATATATATATTTGATGACTTAGTGTTAAATCAGAACTTCTACTTGCATTGAGTTGCTATCACTTGTTCTAAAGAAATTATTGTTATTGTTTTCTGTTGTACATTATATTCCTAGCCTTTAATATAATGCACATGTTTTTTGAATAGTGAGTATCACGTGACTTGAACCTTATCACTACTTCACCGAGGTTAGTCTTGATACTTACTAGGTACCAATCATGTGTACTCATACTACACTTCTGCACATTATTGAGCAGATCCAGTTACTAGAGGTAGCGGATTTTGAGAGTGAGAGTTTGCATCATTCATGGGGATTCAAGGTAGAGCTGCATGCTGTTGCAGTCCCTTGGAGTCTCATCCTCTATGTTGATACAATTGATTTTACGTTCGAATACTATTGTATTTTGAATATTCCGTATGTATTCATGTATCGATCAAGCTAGTCATTTTGAGATTGTGTTCCATTCGATGGTTTGAGACTTTTATTAGCTTCATATGATGTATTATGACCTGTATGTATGGTCAATTTTGGTTTTCGAGTGGTTCAAGATTGATTTGGAAGAATGACCCTCGATTTGGAAACTTTTAGTTGGAAGAGTTAACCAAGATTTGACTTTTGAGTAAACGGACTCAAAATCGGGTTTCGATGGTTTTGATATGTTCATATGATGATTTTGGACTTGTATATATGTTCGTATTTTGTGTTGGAGGTTCCTAGAAGAATTCGACACTATTTGTCGAAAGTTGGCAATTTGAAGAACTTAAGAGTTCATAAGATTGACCAAGAATTAACTTTGATGTTATTGGATTCCAATTGGTGTTTCGAGACTTTGGATAGGTCTATGTAGTTGAATTGAACTTGTGTGTAATAATTCAAAGTGAGTAATTGTGATTCAGATACACTTTTGAAAGGATGAAGATTTAATAACTTAAGAGAAATTCTATTCGGTTTAAACCTCGATTATTTGTTTTGTTGTTCCCGTGGGTATTTTGAGCCTTTAGATAAGTTTGAATACTGTATTTGTACTTTTTGTATGATCGGATGGGGTCCCGAGGGGATCGAGTGTGTTTTAGATCATTGGTTGAGAGACTAGTTAAGTTGAGAATTTGGAGTTTGACCACGATTAATATAGGGTCAAGACAATCTCTTTTCGGTGTTTTGAGTGCACGATTAGGTTTGTAGAGTGTTTTATGATTGAAAAGCATATAAGGTTTGTGTCTAGGAGGTTCCTAATGAGTTTTGGGTGCTAAAACGAAAATTTTGCGATTTTTGATTTTTCTGGGGTAACAATTGTGAAAATACCGGATATCCCTAAAATTTTCAGACTTCCTTTAAAACTTCAAAACACCATATTTCCTTCATTTTAGCACAAAATTGGTGATTCAAAAGGCTATCTTGGGTGTAATATCGCAAGGATTATGTTGGGCTTATCAAATGTGCGTTTGGGATTATCTAGCATCTGATTTGGCCTGCGATAACTGCTCCTTTTGTAGTTATTTTTTTCAGATTTATTTAATTTTTCTCACAAAGTTTTGGAGCTCGGGAAGAGTCGATATTTGAGGGATTTTTCATCTATTTCATTCGGGTAAGTAAACCAAACTCGAATTTATGATTATAACATGAATCTATCATTGATTTTGGCTCTAATCAAGGAATCTTAAAGAAGAAATGAGGGTTTGGCTCAAAAGATAAGAAAGTGTATTTTGAGTGTTTTGGAAAATATTTTCTAAAGTGAATAATGGATATTTGAACCCCAATTTGTAGTTATTTTGGATGAAACTTGTATATTTGCACTTGTATTCCAATGGGTGTTCGGGATTTGCGAGTTTTTTCGGGTTCCGGGTTGCGGGCTGGGTTGACTTTGTGTATATGTAGAAATATCAAATATTTATTATTTGGTATTGTACCATGTGGCATTGTTTGGTGTTATTGATTTGTTTTTTGGATAGATTCGAGCCGTTTGAAGGTCGATTCGCGTGAGAAGCCCTTTATAGAGTGTTGATTTGGCTTGATTGAGGTAAGTATCTTGCCTAATATTTTTTAGGGAATAAACCTTAGAATATGACTTTATTTTCTAATTGAAACGCGTGTAAGAAACATATATGCAAAGTAACGAGCATATATACAGGTGCGATGTATGATTCATGAGCAGAGTAGTGTTTAGGCGGTGCTATGCCTTGATTTGAATAATGCGCTTCACGCTATCACACTTTATTTGTTTGTATGACTACGTGAGCTCCGTGAATCATGATAGAGATCACATGTAGGTGTTGTTTTCCCGTGCAACATGATGGTTGCTGTTGTATGGCGTATCCACCTGATTTGAGCTATAGTCGTACACTCGCACATGCATACACCATAGCTTGCTATCTTCTTCAGTACATGAGGATGTGATCTGATATCCGTTAATCACATACATGTATTCTTATATATGTCTTATGTGTGATGGACTAGTGGAAACACGTGAGTGGTCTGTGCGGGATGAGTTATTTGGCACGTGAGTTGTTCGTGCGGTATTATGATTATGGCACGTGAGATGTCCGCACGGTTGTTATCATTGGAAAGTTTGGTATCCGTTTATCGTGTGGATAAGGATCCATCCCCTCAGGGTCACCCTCTCATGTTTCTCTCTCGATGGTATACACGCAGGTTGTGAGAAACCAACGAGTTTCTAGTTGGTGTGGTTTATGGAACGTGGATCCTCGGTTGGACTTTGCGTCTCTACTCTCTTTGAAATCTCCTTGGTATATATGATTTTACTACATATCTTCCCTATATCCTAGCTCTGAAAGTATACATGCCTTAATGCATAACTTCTCTATATGCGGTCTTACTAGATGAGGTGGTTCACGGTACATATCTTCTCTATATGTGGATCCGTGTGACATGACTTGTTTAATCATGAATAATTTCTCTATATGCAATTGTTGGAGGATTAGTTGATATTATGCAACCGCTGGAGGATTAATTGATATTTCATGCATATCTTCTCTATATACAATTGTTGTAGGATCAATTGACATTTCGTGCATATCTTTTCTATATGCAACTGTTGGAGGATTGTTTGATATTCGTGCATATCTTCTGTATATAAACTGTGGAAGTATTATTCGATATTTGGAATATATCTTCTCTATATGCTGAGTTGTTTAACTGGAACATTACCTTTGCATATCTCATCTATATGCAATTGTCGATGTGTTATATGATATTATATGCATAACTTCTTTATATGCTAAACCGTTAAGAGACTGACACACATCTCCGCTATCTGCACTGTTTGGTGGCATCTGTGCTTCATGTTTATTTCGTTGTTGGGTACACATATATGTTTTGCAGTGTACATGTTATATTTATATAGTATCGTTGACCTGAGATCTCGTCACTACTTTACTGAGGTTAGTCAAGATAGTTACTGAGCACATGTGGTTGGTTGTACTCATACTACACTTCTGCACCTTGGAGCACCTGCCTTGGATGATGGAGGCCAGCATTATAGATGCACCTGCCTTTCAGATATAAGCTACTAATTGTTATGGTAGTTTTGGGTTGTACTTCTGTTTAGGTATCTTCAAATAAATGTTGTAATTATTTTCCTACCAACTTTGTAAATTTGAATCTTAGTAGATCATGACTTATACTACTAATCCGCGGGATGTTGTATAGAATTTAGTTATTTTAATTCCTTGTTATAATGATCTATCACTTGAGTTATATTATTCTATATTTGGCTTACCTAGCACTGAGATAGAGGCCATCACGATTAGGTGAATTTGGGGTCGTGACAAGTTGGTATTAGAGCTCTGGGTTTGTAGGTTATACGAGTCATGATCACATGTATAGTAGAGTCTTGTGAATCAGTATGATGACGTCCATACCTGTCTTGGAGAGGCTAAAAGGCATCTTAGAAACTTCCCTTCTTTCTTTCATTTAGTGCGACTTTATTTCAGCTTGAAGCCTAAATCTCCAAATTCTTTCTCTTCGATTTCATGTGCTATATTGAGTACTCGGTAGCAGTTGTGCTCCAACGGCTTATGATTTTTCGGATTGGATGCGAAGGGCTATGGATGCCTAATCATCGTCTTGATGTGTCGTATAGTTTTAGGATGTGGATGTGTTGGTGTATCTCTTAGTTGTTCATATGTGGAATAAAGTGGATTCTTATATCTTGTTGACGAGTGTAGAATCGAGGGAATTGATTAGTTTCCTAGTGGTTGTGACCATGGTGGGGCCATAAAGAGATGTCAACTTGAGGCTAAGTAAGTGTGTTATCTCATGCGAAGAGGTTTGATGTTGCATGATTCATACGAGGTTTCTATGAAGAGTTTTCCCTTCTATCTAGTGGGACATATGTGCTGCGATTAGAGATCGCATCATATGAGGAGGTCGCACGACGGTCACGAGGATGAGTATGCACATGGCAGAATATTTCAAGTGTTTTATGACTAATATTACATGTTTTTATGAAGTATTCAGCTAATTAACATTGCGATATTGGGGCAACTATGAATAAAGGGTACTATAGATTACAGAAGATGTGTTCTATGGCTTCGAGCCACGTCGGGGAGTCTTCTATTGACCATCGGATCGCATGGTCATGTGTTATATTAGTTTCTAGACTAAGGGATGCTTGTGGATAGTTATGACTTGGAGAGGCTGGCTACAAAGATGGTTCGAGTAAGAAATTTTTTGGATGCATGATGTATTACACATTATAGTTATATGGAAATCACGTAATGATTTAGGTTTGTTATCCGTTGTGGATGTAGCGTGCAAGGAAAATGAATCACTTGGTTACTTTCTTTGGATATTCATGTGCTGTTGGAGCACAAGTCGATTGGTGCACATCGACTGTGTATTAGGGATTAGAGCACGGTAAATGAATTTCGAGAAGGTCCTAGTGGGCTCAAGACTCATATGGTATTTAAGGATTTTCAGATTTGCGTACGACTATGACCTGAGATCTACAATGGATGGTGTCTGAACTTGCGGTACTTCGATATCAATATCGACTCTACATGACAGTAATAGAAAGATGCAAGAAACAACTTCAGATTCACAAAAGGTCCCTTCAGAGTGAGCATTTACTTTTGGGTTTAGCATTCTGTGAGTCTTGGTTGAGTTAGAGGGAACTAGTTCTGATTATTTGATTATGCACAAATGGATTTCGAAGAGTTTGTGATGGTTTGGCCACGACTTGCAGGTGATGTACTCTACATGCATGTGAGTTTGTGACGTGTTGTGATTTTGTTCACTGGGATTGAGTTAAGTGGAAGGTTTCTGATTGATGGGATGTCTATCCTACTTGTGATTCAGAGTTTATAATGGGATTCTCGTGTTTTCATATGTTAGTATGATAGATTTGGTACACCTTGTGGGATTAAGTTTGTAGGGAAAGGTTGCAGTTCAGATTCGAAAGAAAGGTCATGAGTTCTAGACAACATGGGAGATTTCAGATATTTAAGAGGATGTTAGCACTATCTTATAACACTTGACAGGGGTGTGTGTTGTTGAAGTCATATCATATATTGATTTGCGGATGCTTGACTAGTATTATAGTAATCGCTTGGATGTTGACTGCTGATGTTCAAGTTTTTGCTACGTGGTGCAGAAGATTATGTGAGTATTTTTCCATGGGATGATTGTGTAAGAGCGATATATCGGTCATTTGAGTGGCGAATCTAGGATCAGATATCGAGATTCTAGCATTCTTGAGGTTTATAGAATGGATGTTCTTAGAGGCAGACTATTTCTTAGCTGCAGATTGCGAAGATGTATTAAGGGTTAGATCGTTGATTGCGTGTCTTATGGATAGGTTATTGTGGACTTTTGGGAGGTTATTTACCTTTTTAAAGATGATCGGAACTTGATTTTGGGGCCATTGGTAGGCCTAATGAGAATGTATATTCTATATCAAATCGGGTTTGTTTACTCTTTTTTACACAAATATACCACTAGGCTGGTTGCCTAGTGGTGTTTATTTATATTAAAATTAACAAACGAAACAAAATGTGTCTGGAGGTCTCATAAAATGAAAGTGCGTAAAAGGAGGAATTACACGGAACCTATTATCAAAGTGCTATAATAGACAACACTTTGATAGTACAAAGAGAGCTAAAATCTTTAAGCATTGAAGGAACTTAAGTAAGAAAACGTCACAAGGTGTCTTTGGAAAAATGGCCTTCTTTGTTGCGGATGATTCTGGGACTTGCACTTGAACTCTTGATCATCAATAAACTCCATATGATGCCTAACAATGAGGTTTGAGTTGACACTGACTGCCTTGGTGTTACATCCCGTACTTTAATATTAGGATGAGTCGTAATAATCCATATGAGCTTGAAGGGATTAAGACCATTCATGAGGTTATAGAGGATTTGCGACTATGTTATTATAAGACCCCGTAAGTTTAACTACCTTGATACCATTATATACATTTGATATGGTATTTTGAGTGGAATATTTTTGTAAAACAGTTTGAAAAATATGATTTTATATAGTTATTAATATTACTACTTTCAATTATACACATAATATGAGAAAGTTTATGAAATTTTCATTATTGTAAAGATACAAATTATTTTCTCACAAGAAAAGAAGGTTATTTTTTTTACCATTTTAAGAATTAAGCAAACGAAACCTTTTACTCTTTATATGAGATTAGAAAAATTAGAAGTTGAGAAAATATGTGCATTTTTTTACATGGATGTTTTAATAAAATAAAAGTGTATGTATTGATTTTATATAGAACCACATGACCATGATAGTAAGGTGTATAAAGTGTATTAAAAGTGAGTAGTATTTTAAGCAATTTGAGATAATTCTTAATTATGTGGATAATTGGTTAATTATTAATTTAAGTGGGAAGTTAACATATTAATTAGAAATTTGTGGATGGAATTTTGAGGGTCCTCCTCAAAATTCTGCCCTAGTTAGATGGATTGATGTCTCTGACTGTGGTACATGCTGCGATTGGCTGATCTTGCTTCGGAATTTTGAGGGTCCTTCTCAAAATTCTGCCCCAGTTTCCAATTGTGGGGGAAAATAAGATTTTTATTAGTTTGTGACCGAACCCATAGGGCTGCCTACGTATCCCCTCTTAAACGAGAATCAAGTCGGGCGCAGTTCAGTTTACATCATTTGAGAAATCATAAAGAGTTACACATAGTATTTTTTAACTGCATCTGAGTTGATCGGTTTTGGCCAGACTTCGCCGTCCATTTCTACAAGTATGAGAGCTCCTCCTGTCAGCACTCTGTGAACCATGTAAGGACCTTGCCAATTAGGAGAGAATTTCCCTTTGGCTTCATCTTGATGCGGAAAGATCTTTTTTAACACCAGCTTCCCAGGTGTAAACTGTCTTGGCTTGACTTTTTTGTTGAAGGCTCTAGACATTCTGTTCTGATAGAGTTGCCCGTGACACACTGCGTTCATACTTTTTTCGTCTATGAGGTCTAGTTGCTCATCACAGCTCCTTATCCACTCTACGTCGCTAAGCTCAGCTTCTTGTATGATTCTCAAGGAAGGAATCTCTACTTCGGCAGGAATAACAACTTTTGTACCATAAACTAGCAAGTAGGGAGTTGCCCCGGTTGATGTGCAGACTATGGTGTGGTACCCTAATAAGGCAAATGACAGTTTCTCGTGCCACTATTTGTGATTTTCTACCATTTTTCTCAGTATCTTCTTGATGTTTTTGTTGGCGGCTTCTACAACGCCGTTCATCTGAGGTCTATAGGCTGTGGAGTTCTTGTGCTTGATTTTGAAAATCACGCACATGGCCTTCATTAGATCACTGTTGAGATTGGAAACATTGTCGGTGATGATTGATTCTGGAACTCTGAACCGACAAATAATCCGGTCACGGACAAAGTCTGCCACGACTTTCTTAGTCACTGGCTTGTAAGATGCTTCTTCGACCCATTTTGTGAAGTAATCAATAGCTACCAAGACGAACCTGTGCCCATTTGAGGCAGTGGGCTCAATCGGGCTGGTGACGTCCATTCCCCAAGCGGCGAATGGCCAAGGTGAGATAGTTGCATTGAGCTCATTTGGTGGCACTTTTATCATGTCTGCATGTACTTGACATTGGTAGCATTTCCGAACATACTGGATGCAGTCAGTCTCCATGGTCATCCAGAAATAACCATCTCTAAGTATCTTTTTAGCCAAGACAAAACTATTCATAAGCGGACCGCAGGTCCCAGCATGTATTTCTTCAAGTAGCTTAGAAGCTTACTTTGCGTCAACACATCTCAGTAATCCCAAGTCGGGAGTTCTCCTGTATAGGGTTCCTCCGCTGTGAAAGAAACTGTTGGACAACCTCCGAAGCGTACGTTTTTGTGTATGATTCGCATGCTCTGGTTACTCCCCTTTTTCCAAGTATTCCTTGATGTCGTGGAACCAAGGCTTCCCGTCTGCTTCCTGTTCAACATGGGCGCAATATGCTAGCTGGTTATGGATCTTCACTGGAATAGGATCAATGAAGTTTTTATCCAGATGCTGTATCATGGATGATAATGTGGCCAGTGCATCGGCAAACTCGTTCTGAATTCTGGGGACGTGTCGAAATTCTGTCTTTGTGAACCTCTTTCTCAATTCCTGCACATGGTGCAGATATGACAATATCTTGGAATTCTTGGTGGCCATTCTCCTTGTGCTTGGTGTATAAGCAAATCTGAATCGTCGATTACCAGAAGCTCTTGAATATTCATGTCGATGGCCATGTTGAGTCCTAGTATTCAAGCTTCATACTCTGCCATGTTGTTGGTGCAAGGAAATCTGAGTTTGGCAGATACCAGATAGTGTTGGCCAGTTTTCGATACCAAATCAGCTCCAATACCGACTCCTTTGAAATTTGCCACTCCATCAAAGAACATCCTCCAATGATCGTAGGATTCAACAATGTCTTCTCCTATGAAGAATACTTCTTCATCGGGAAAATACGTTTTCAAGGGTTTGTATTCTCCTCCCACATGATTTTCTGCAAGATGATCTAGCAATGCCTGTCCCTTGACCGCTTTCTGAGTCACATAGATGGTGTCGAACTCACTCAGTAGGATTTTCCACTTAGCCAGCTTTCCAGTGGGCATGGGTTTCTGGAAGATATACTTCAAGGGATCCATCCTTGATATGAGATATGTTGTGTAGGCACAAAAGTAGTGTCTCATCTTTTGAGCGACTCAAGTTAGAGCGCAACAGGTACGTTCCAGTAGAGAATACCATGCCTCGTATGGAGTGAAATTCATACTCAGATAATATATAGCCTGTTCCTTTCTCCCTGTCTTGTCATTCTACTCCAGAACGCAGCTGAAAGCTCCATCTAGTACTGTAAGGTAGAATAATAAGGGTCTACCTGGCTCTGGCGGAACCAAAACTGGTGGCGTCGATAGGTACTCCTTGATTCCGTCGAAGGCCTTTTGACAATCCTCAGTCCATTTGGTTGCAGCGTCTTTCTTTAACATCTTGAAGATTGGTTCACATATGACGGTGGACAAGTCTATGAACCGGCTGATGTAATTTAGTCATCCCAGAAAACTCATTACATCCTTCTTGTTCTTTGGTGGTGGCAGCTCCTGGATGGCTTTGACTTTTGATGGATCCAGTTCTATTCCTTGGCACCCAAGTAATTTTTCGGCAGGAACCCTGAATGCACACTTTACAGAGTTTAATTTCAAGTTGTATTTCCACAATCTGTTGAAGAACTTCCTCAAATCTGCTATACGATCTGTGGCTTTCTTCGACTTGATGATGACGTCGTCCACATATACCTCGATCTCCTTATGTATCATGTCATGGAAGATAGTAGTCATAGCCCTCATGTAAGTGGCCTCAGCATTCTTTAGGCCGAATGACATCATCTTATAATAGTATACTCCCCACGGCGTGATAAAAGACATTTTCTCAGCGTCCTCCTTGTCCATCCAGATCTGATGGTAACCGGCGAAGCAATCCACAAATGACTGGAGCTTATGTTTGGCAAAATTGTCGATTAGGATGTGTATGTTTGGAAGAGGGAAATCATCTTTTGGACTAGCTCGGTTGAGATCCCGATAATCGACGCAAACTCTGACCTTACCATCCTTCTTTGGAACTGGCACGATGTTGGCTTACATGTTGGGTATTTAACCACCCTGAGGACCTTGGCGTTGATTTGTTTGGTGACTTCCTCCTTGATTTTCAAGCTCATGTCAGGCTTGAACTTCCGGAGCTTCTGCTTTACTGGTGGGAACATTAGATTGGTGGGCAACTTGTGAGCCATGATATATGTACTTAGTCCGGTCGTATCATCGTATGACCATGCAAATATGTCTTCATACTCCTTCAGGGTGTATACTCTTCTTTCTCTAGCGGTGACAAGTGGATGCTGATGTGGGTTTCTTTGACAGTCTCTGAATCTCCCAAGTTGATTACCTCGGTCTCGTCCAGATTGGACTTAGGCTTGTTCTTAAAGTCCTCTACTTCTCTGACGATTTCCTCGGGTATGATATCTTCTTCTAAATCACTGTCCTTTTGTTACGTTGTCTCATTGCATGTCACAGTCATTGGTTCATCAAGACAGGAAATAGTAATGTTGTATAGGTAAAAGTATGAGAGAAAAAATAATAAATATCAATTCATTAAAAAATAAAAGCGATTTTCAATAATTTAAACAAACGTATCGGAACATTGGTAATTTTATTTAAAACAGAATGCAAGAAAGAGAAATCATTTTCTTGGAAACCAAAATAAACAATGCTGTTCAGCCTTGCTACTCCGGGACTCGTCGGTCCCTAGATGGTCTGACAGTCCAGTTTCTGAGGAACGATCCCTTGCTCACCTCTTTGATGGTAGGGCCTTCTTCCTCCTCCTCCTCAACGATGACACAATAATCCATATCCTCGTCTTCCAAGAATAATTTCCTTAAGGCTGCTAATGCTTCCTCCTCCCCTGGTCCCCCTATGACGTCGGCTTGCTAGAAAGTTTGTTCTAGATGCGGTATGGGCTACTCCAATGGATAGTAAGGACCGCGCCATGGTGGCGTCCAGTCATCGTACTCTTTCCAAGTGTACTGGTAGCCCAGGCCAAAGTTAGTGCCGTGGCGCTTTAGCCGTATTGGCTTGGAAATATCTTGAAGATGATTACCGAGACCCTTGCCAGGTTTGTATCCGCTCCAATTCATTATGCTTTCAATCTTACTACTCCACCACTTATCCTTGTCTATTGCGTTGACCCGTTCGATGTGGTGGTAAGTTTCTCCACCAAGCCTTCTTCTAACTTCAATTATCAGGATAGTCTGGCAGCTGTAGATGGGGTTGCTCCCATCCCCATGGATAATGACTTCCTGATGATTCCACTCGAATTTTACCGCCTGATGCAAAGTTGAGGCCACAGCCCCAGCGACATGTATCCATGGTCGTCCTAGTAATAGATTATAGGACGCGGATATATCTAACACCTGAAATTCAACCTCAAACCATGTAGGTACCATCTGCAAACAAAGACTGATTTCTCCAATGGTGGACCTTTGAGACACATCGAAAGCCTTTACATTCACGGATCCTTCTCGTATTTCGTACAATCCCTTGCCCAACCTCTTTAGTGATTGTCTTGGGCAAATGTTAAGGCTGGACCCTCCATCAATCAGAACCCTGGTAATGAAGTAATCTTCACATTGCACGGTAATGTGCAGTTCTCTGTTGTGACTCAAGCCTTCCGGTGGTAGTTCATCCTCGTGGAAAGTAATCTTGTGACTTTCTAATCCCTGCCCCACCTTGTTAGCCATCTCTCCGCTTGTGATATTGTTAGGTACATAAGCTTCATTCAACACTTTCATCAGAGCACTCCTATGTGCTTCCGAATTCTGCAGCAATGATAATATGGATATCTGGTCCGGAGTCTTATTCAGATGATCTATGACCGAGTATTCCCTGGCTTGTACCTTCCTCCAAAGGTCATCTGGTCCTGTCTCAATGACGGGAGGCCTGTTAGAAGTCTGTTTGCTAGACTCTCCCAAGTGTTCGGGTGTGTAGACTCTTCCAGTCCTGGTCATCCTCCGTGCAGCACCGACTTCTTCTACATTGACCTTTCCTTTCTTTCTAGCTTCAACTACGTAATCCCAGGGCACGACATTAGTGTTGAAAGGCGATGTAGTTGATACTGTCACTGTAATTGGTTTGGATACCTTTACTTCGAATGGGACAGGAGTCACTGCAGGTGGTGCTATTTCAACATCAAATGGTGCGGGCGTATCTGTAGGCGGTGATACCTCAAACTTAAATGGGACTGATGTAGTCACCTCAGCCTCTCCTGACGGTTGTATCTGCACTTTAATGGGATTGAGAGTAACCACCAATTTCTTGGGATCGTCACATTCTTTGATCAACTTGATTGACCCTTCTAGGTCCCATTCTTCATCTATTTCTATCACATTGATGCCTCCACCCCTATGATCAGGGAGGGGGTTATTGCGAACATTAGGAGCAGCATCCTTAGCTTGAATTATTTTGTTGTCGATCAGAGCCTGGATCTTATCCTTCAACGAGCGGCATTCATCGATGATATGTCATTTCATGCCAGAATGGTATGCACAGGTTTTGTTCGGATTGACCCATTGGGATGGATTCTCTATGGTCACTGCAGGGATAGGGGTAACGTAACCAGCAACTTTCAACCTTTCATACAACTGGTCAATGGGCTCGGCAATGTAGGTATATTGTTTGGGTGGCCTGCGGTCAAAGTTGGGTCGAGGTCTTGGGAAATTTTGGCGAGTTGGAGGTGACTGAAAGTGAGACGGTTGGGAGTTGTATGTGAGATGGGCAGTGGATGGTTGGGAATATCTGGGAGAAGTGGGTTGATATGTGGGTGGAGGTGATGGCTGATATGTAGATGGAGGTGCTGGCTGATATGTGTGTGTGTGGGGGGGGTGCTTGGTATGCAAGTGGAGAGGTCCGATATGTCAGTGGAGATTTGGGCCCCTGTGTAACCATTACCGCTCCTACTCTTTCTTCTTGGATATGCCACCAGACTGCAGTGCTTTGTTGGTGGCTTGCAGTGCCTCAAAATTAGTGACCATTCCGCCCCTGATACCTTCTTCAATTCTTTCCCCAAGCTTGATGATGTCAGAAAGTTTGCGATATTCAATTACCATCAGTCTCTCATAATATTGCGGGTCCTGTGCCCTGACGAAGAATTTGTAATCTGTTCTTCATCTAATGCCGGCCTAACCTTGGCCGCTTCTGACCTCCAACGAGTGGCATACTCGCGAAAGGTTTCAGTGGGTTTCTTCTTGAGATTCTAGATGTAAAATATGTCCGGTGCATTTTCCGTGTTGAACCTGAATCGGTCCATGAAATCCTAGGCCATACTCACCCAATTTGGCCACTTCTTGGGGTCCTGGATGATGTACCAAGACAAGGCATCCTCTGTGAGGCTCCTCATGAACAATTTCATCTGGATCTTTTCATATCTTCCAACTCTGACCAGTTTGTCACAATAGGTCCTCAGATGGACCCTGGGATCACCAGTACCGTCGAACATCTCGAACTTGTGAGGTTTGTAACCCTACGGTAGTTCTACATCAGGCTGTATGCAGAGATATTCATAATTCAATCCTTAGATCCCCTTAACTCCTTCCACGCCTTGAACTCGGCTAGTCAATTTCTTGAGTTCTTCGGCCAAGTTCCTGATAATCATGTCCTTCTCACTGGATTCTGGTGTGTAAGAGATGGTTTGAGTGGAGTGAGGTAGAGTCTCCAAGTATATGGTGTTATTCTGCTGGCCTAGTGCCTGAGAATAGAGGTGATCGTTGGTGGAGTTTTGTGGTTCAAGAATGATAGGTGGGGTGTTTCGGGAAGTGTGGCAGGTGTTTTGTTGGTATTGTGATGGGATGGTTTGATTTTGCGGTGGAGTTATATAGTGGTGAGTTATAGGAGGATTCTGTTTGTTGGGTGTATTCTGAGGTGGTGCAGAGTTTTGAGTGTTTGGATGGCTAATGTCTGGGACGTTGAGCGAGAAGGACAAGTTTGCTAGGTTCCGAACATGTTCAAGTTCCCCTTGAAGTTTCAGCAGCCTTTGCTCAAGTTGTGACACAACATCAGTCTGGATCTGAGTACCCCGACTGTCCGAATCCTTTGGGTGTTCAACTCGTGTAGCGTTTTCCTTTCTGATGTTGCTCAAGTCCTCCATCTTGCCTTTGCCTTTGCCTTTAGGCGGACTAGGAGGAGGAGAAGGTGGAGGGCCCCTGGATCTTGTATGGTATGCTGATGATGCCAGAATGCACGAACCAACCTTTGGGGAAGGGGAATAATCAAAAGAAATAAAATAAAAACAAAAGGTAACAAGTCAGTGAGGGTTATGACGAAAGTATTTGCAGCATTTAAACACATATTGCAGGAATGTAAATGCGCGTCTTAATTTGGGAGCCTTGTTGTGCCCGAGGTAGGCCTAGCGACAAGTTGATTTGGAGAACTTAGATGCCAAAATGTCTCATTTCATTAATATAGATAGACGAATCCCAAAAATGATACTGAAAATAACAAATAAGTCACTAATGGCATCCAACCTTATTACATTTATGAAAGCAAAAAGGTAAATCTAGCCTATTTGGTCCCAGAAGGACCTTCCCCAGATTCGATATTCTTGATTCCATCGAATAAGTTCCCTAGCTCGTGCAGTCCCAGCAGCAGGTACGCTCTAACTAGGTGTCCTCTTTCATTCCCCTCAGCGTTCGATCAATCCTCAATCCTTTTGATCACTTTGCCTTCTAACTCCACTATACCTCGCTATAGATATTCCAGCTTCCTATTGGAGAGGACATCCATCTCTTTCCATTCCTCGATCAGCCTCTTGTTGGTCTCATGTATTTCCCGGTGCTCGTTCTCGAAATCACGGATCCTTTTGCGTAGACGGTTGTACTTTATCTGAGCCTCGGCATCCTCGTCTATGATTCTATTGCCTCGGCTGATTCCCAGCCTCACTATCCCGTCCAAGTTGTATTCCAGCCATGCCTGGTAGAAAGGTGCACATCCTGCATGGTACCTGTCTGGTTCAATAGTATTAATCTCCATGATGATTTTGCGGTGCCATATGTGTTGAGCTTGGCACTTGTAGGGGACGTCGTCGTCCTGGAAATCCGCTCTGAAGTGACCCATCTTGGAAACCCTTGGTACAACTTGTTTTCTGCCTTCCTGACTCATGACTCGGAGAGGAACATAGGGATATATACCTCTCAACCCGATCAACACTAAGTGTGGTGCATCCCTGGATCTGATGATAAATTCGTCCGTTGGGAACCCCTCGAACATCCATTGCACCTGTTCCTCGGTCAGATTATCAAAGAATTCCACCCACTCCTTGGCAGTTTCCGGCTGAGCAAATCTGTCCGGAATGTAAGTCATCCGCTTGGGGTGATGGAAAGAAATGTGATCATTCCAAGCCCTTCACGGAAGTTCTTGGCGATATTGGCCCTTTTGAAGGTGTTCTAGGAGCCATAACTGTAGCAACAGGTTGCAACCCTCAAAATGGTTAACTCCTCTTTGGAAATTCTCCAAGGCTCAGTAAATATCAGCTAAGATCATAGCGACAATGCTGAAGGTTTGCCCATCGATCCCTTCCATCAAGGCCTTGGTTACCATGGCTAGCCTGGTATGAATCCTTTCCCTCTTTGTTGGGAACACTATGAAGCCCAGAAAGCACATAATAAACACGAATACCGTACGGTGGATGTGACCCAAAGACGTGATGGCAAACTCATCATGATAGGTACGGTATGATTTGCTATGACCGTATCTTTCATACAAGTACTCGAAAGGTACGTAAGATTGTTTCAAACACTCCAATTCAGCATTCTTCTTCAACCCCATCATTTTCAAAAAACCTTTGCCCGTGCGATTCTCGGGTACTAACAACCTAGGGATTTCCCAAGCTATCCCAGCAAGTCCTTCTATTTCTTCTAAGAGCGGCGTCATTTCAATATTCCCAAAGCGGAATACAGCTCTTTCACTATCCCAAAACAAAGTGGCAGCTTCAATTAGCATGTTGTTCGGCTGGATGTCCAGAAGAGAAGGTAAATTGCTTATATGCTTCCTCACATGTTTCTTATCACTTGAAGGAAGGTCTCCCCACCAGTCTAGGAGCATTGGTGGGATATTGCTGACCATACCGAATCTGGGGACCTCGTGCTTCATTTTCTGCAAGACAAAAGTGGTTAGGCCCTTTCCCCCACCAGACTCGACTATTTATACACTTATGATTAACATACATGCATTTAGTTCTCCAACTTAATGCATAGAACGTGATCGTGTCTGTTGGGATTATGAAAACCCTGATGGACTTTTGGATAAGGTTGTCTTAAAGGGTTATTGTGCGGACGACACATTAACCCAGCTAGGTTTGACCATGATGCATGCACAATATAACAAGAGTAATATTTCTATGGGGTTTTAGACCGGTACCCTTGAGCGGACAACTTGAAGGGGAAAGGCACGGAACCATCGACTGCACCGCTGATCGACTGGTTTTACCGCAAATAAGCCTTTCCGAATTTAGGGGGTGATATAAATAGGAAGAGCGCAACCACTCATCAATTGTTGCTATAGGATTTGTTTAGTCACGAGTGGGATATGATGTTGAGCATGATTATGCAGCAATAAATAAGCAATAAACAACATGTTGTCACGTATTTGCACGCAGTGAAAGTGATAAATACAACAATTATAATTGGAAAGCGGTTACAAAGGAAACAAGAAACATGTCAGTTTCATTTTGGGAAAATAAATACTTGGGAAAGTAAACAATTAATCGCACATAAATGGGAAAGGGAAAGGGCGCAAGCATTAACAAAAATAAAGCACATTTAGACAAATTCGCAAGGCGGTTTGTAATGGTAAAAGCCTAGACTCCCCCGCAGAGTCGCCATGCTGTCGCGCCCCCATTTTTATCTCCTTTCGGATTAGTTAGGGTTTCTGACATTATTGGGACAACTCATTTCCTTTCGGGAAAAGGGATGTAAGGAATTTTAAGGGTCGCCACCTAACGAATTAAGGTGCATTAGGGCACCTATTACGGGTCATTTATAACACTAATTGTATAACCAGAGATTGGGTAAGGGCTTGAAGTTACTTCAAGGGTAAGGTGTTAGGCACCCCTCGAAGTCCACAACTGAGGGTCCCGGCCAAACTTACATTGTGAATTAATCAGGTGCAAATAAGAAGTCTAAGCACACATATTTAAATGAATGAAGGCCTTAATAGATTAGCAGTCTAAGCACACATATTTAAATGAGTGAATGGGGTCCTAAGTTATTTATCATATAGGATCATATCCATGCAATGCCCAGTAATAACTCCTCGATAAGGGGCTACACGTTGCATTAGCGCACCGGTCATCATATACTTTTCTACCCATTACCCCACCCCTTAGTGGTTATTAAGCGAATTTTATTTAGCGAGCTCTAAGCGTGCTGTTACCCGTCCCTTCCTTGTGGTCCCGGAGGAATTTTAGGACCTCCAAATCTGAGCAATTCTAGACAACCCCTAAGGTATTTAGAAAGAAAAATCTAGGCGACAAGCAAATAACAAGTAGGAAAAACAAGTAAGTGAAAGAAAGCAATTAAAATACTCATGTTTACCTCCACACATATAGCAAACGAACAACACGTCTCAAATAGAAATACAGGCAGTTTTTAGAAAGAGTCCTAGGATAGGATGTCTAGGTGAACATTAGTATACAGAATATGCAACACTGTTTCAAAAACTCAATGGCAGGGTCCTAATCAGTTTACCTACTGATTTTAAGTCCTGTAAAACTTAGCAGTAAATAATCAAAAATACAGTTTCCAATTTTATATAGAGACTGATTACCTAAAGCTTGCCTAGGCGTGGGACTGTACGTAGTAACAATTACAAGATATTTTAAACAATTTTGAAGTTATTTAACCTACAAACATGCTGTTCTAGGTGACACGGATTTGAAAATGAAAGATTGGTACCAGTTATACTCAGAAAAACATACACCTATATGCGAGACTGTTTTTATGCCTCTTCAGGATCAGTGACTTATTTTAATTAAACTAGACGTATTCAAACAGAATTCCTAGAACATGGTATCTAAATTCACACAGGAGTGACCGATTTTTTGTTAAAGTTATTCATTAACCTAATAGCAGGATTTCTAAGTGAGAATACTTGTGCAACATTAAAGCATGGATTGTCGATATGTGATATGCTGAAGCAGTAAACTTGAAGCCCTAAGAACATGATATCTAATGCAGGTTTGATATGATTTTCAAGTAAATGAGCATATCAGCCCTAGGACATGGATTCTAATGCGAACTTACAGAATAAAAACCTATAACATGCTTTCTACCCAGTATCATTAACAAGATCATACAACTACCCTCCCCATTTTTCACTAGCCACCCTAATATTTGTTTACAAATAATTATTACAGACCAATGACTAAATTACGTAAATGAAATAGAAATCGAACTATAGGGAGCCTGAAATAGGCCCAAGGCAAACCTGGTAAGGCCAGGCCTTCAATGATCTCAAATGCCAAAGGATGTCATAGCCAGATTTGTGTCCAGGCGTGTCAGAGTTCCCTAAGGACCTCAAGGATCCCGGGCAGTGCTCACACCTAGACTTTTCATAACAGGGATTGAGTAAGTGCAGTGTAGAAGGGCCAGTCCCAGTGTGCCAGAGTTCAAAGGGATCTCAAGAGGATCCCAAGGCAGTTCACACACTGGAGGGGCAGAACCTAAGGACTTAGGAGTAAAGTGAGAGTGCTTGACATAGTTTTGAAAAGGCTTTGACAAGAAAACAACACTGAAATAATTCAATAAGTAAAGAAGTTTTCTGAAAATAAGGACTGATCAGTTAGTAAAACAGTTTGAAAATAATATAAACATTTTTTTGAAAAATCAGTAAGCAGCCTGATTGGCTACAGAACCAACACGTCCATCGTTAACAGAATTCACATAGGGGTATTGGGAATTGAGGACATAAAGAACACATATAGTGAAACATATAGCAACAGGAGCACATAAGCCTTTTCAAGAGTTTTATAGGATTAAGGAGTTAATCATACAACTAGTAGATGTGGGGCAATAACTATCCTTGGCTTACAACCGGCTAGTTCAGTGACAGTTGCAAGTAACAAAGAAGAGCAGAGAGTTTTGAGTGTAAGTGAGAGTTTTTGAACTAGTGTTCGTGTGTGTAGTGAGAATAGAGGTGAGCATATATAGCAGCTGAGAGCTAGACAAAATAAGGTAAAAAAATTAATTATGCAGCAATTAGGGAAATTTATAGAATCAGTCATACATAAAATCAGCATAGTCTCCCATAATCAAAGGTTAATCAATTAACAGTAAAGAGCATGACAATATTTAAGGAAAGAAATCAAGTAAGAATTAGGTATGGAGTAGGCAATTAGGGGTAAATGAACAAGATTTGAATTAAGGAAACAACTAGTGAAGAATCAGGAAATATCATGGTTAATCAAAATAAGGCAAGAAA
Organism: Nicotiana knightiana; assembly: GCA_005239525.1. NCBI lineage: Eukaryota > Viridiplantae > Streptophyta > Magnoliopsida > Solanales > Solanaceae > Nicotiana > Nicotiana knightiana. The sequence continues at coordinate 81,318 of ML390223.1, read as the reverse complement.
TAATTAAAAGGTGTAAAAATAAGGAAATAATTGAAAAATTGGCACATAGGTATCAGTATAGCAAATCAGTGAATCAAAGACTTAAAAAAATAATACTGATTTAAGGAAAATAATGTAGATTTCCATGAATAAACAGATAAGCCAAGTATAAACACACAAAATCAGTCAAGAGTTGAATCCGAAATCCTAATAGAGACATACTAGGGTAAAATCACAAGACATTCAAATTAAATGAAGGAGAAATCATGCGAATCAAAGCACAGAACAAATCATGTAGCAAGTAACACGGACAAACTCAGAATCCAAACAAAAATGTCAAAAAATTGGGGTTTTAGCATAAACTAGTTAGGGTTAAGGAAAAACATAACAAAATCAGTCAAAAACACATAAGAACAGGAGATTAAACACTTAAAATCAGAAAGCGTTTTTGAAGAAAAACTTTTAAGAAACCCCAGTCTAGGAAAATGAAAAGCTACTTCGAAAAGTCAGAAGAATCTTCACAAAACAAGTAAAAAATAAGTTCGAACCATCTCAGATCTGTACAGATCTGAGAAGTTTAAGAGATGAAATTAGGGTTTTGAAAAAATAACATAGAGATGAAGATATAGGCTTAGAAACCCATAGGTATAAAGCGAAATAGAAAGATCTTACTCAATGTCACGACCCAAAATCCATTAAGGTCGTGATGGCGCCGGACACCACAGTCAGACAAGCCAACACTCAATAGTTAATTAAATTCATATTTTAGTATTTTAAAAATCATTACTTTTCATGTCGTTATTTAATAATCAAATAAAATTTACTGAGTAAATACGATGTTTTAAATAATTCAATAGACAAATATATCCCAAAGTCATCCCAGAACCCGGTGTCACAAGTGCATGAGCAATTTCTAAGAAAAACCAAATGAAATACAATAACCGTCCAGAATACAAATGGGACAGTAAAGAAAGTACAATACATCCGAGGAAGACTCTGTTGGCTGCGAGTCGTCTCGAGGGAAGCAGCTCTCCTAAGTCTCCAGGTCGGCCACATCACTGCGTCAAGCGGTGCCACTAGATATACATGTACCTGTGCAATAAAAATGCACAACAAATGTAGTATGAGTACGAAAACAACGTGTACTAAGTAAGTATCCCGCCTAACCTCGAAGAGGTAGTGACGAGAGGTCGAATTTGACACTTGCTAGAGGTCAATTTAATAAAAATCAAGGGTTACACTAGCATGGATATCATAGGTAAGTAACAAATAGTGATAGGAAATAACAATTTCTTCCATATTTACAAATTTTAAATATTTGTCATTTCAGTTGACAACGTATAATTCAAGGCCAGTAAACAGTTAAAAATGACCGGAAGTACTCAGCAAATATCATGCGCAAGTAATCCAAGGGTTGAACGGCTCGAACATACGACGCTGTCAAATATAAATAATAGAGTTACCCTGCTCGCAAATCATACATGCGACTTAGGTACTCATATATATACATACATTCAAATAGTAAATCAGGAATTCATCAGGAAATATTTATCCAAGGAAAAGATCAATTCTCTTTTTTTTTGATGATTAAGAAAAGGAAGTTTAACCTTCTTAGATATTCATATACTAATTCAATAATATTAAACAATCAAATTTTTATTAGCAAACAAGTACCGCAACTAAAGCATGCTAGTGGATCCTAGACTACCCAGACATTAGCATAATAGTAACTACGCACGGACTCTCATCACCTTGTGCGTACGTAGCCCCCATAAATAGTAGCATATATTTAATTATTTCACCTATGGGGACAATTCCCTCGTACAAGGTTAGAAAGGAGACTTACCTCGCTCCGAAGATTAATGACCGACCTCCAAGCCCTCCCGACGACTCAATTGATGCACCACGCCCCAAAACTATCCAAATAACGGGCAAACCAATGAAAACATACTCTAATACTTATAACAATTCAATTTATATAAATTTCCAACTCTGCTCGGAAAGTTGACAAAATTGCCCTCGGGCCCACGTGCCCGGATTCCGAAATTTTTCGAAGATAAAGATTACCCATAACTTTACGAACTCAAATATATAATCCTCTTTCAATTTCATGCCCAAATTCGTGGTAACAAATCGAAAAATACAATTTTCTAGGTTTACTCCCAAATCCCATAATTTCTACAAATTCCCATGTCCAATTCCGCATATAATCATTTATTTAACTAATAAATGGGAAGAAACCACTTATCTAGAGTTGCTTGATGAAAATCTCCCCTTGAAGCTCTCCAAAATTGTCCCCATGAAAGATTTGAGATAAAAATGAGCCAAAACCCGTTTAAAAACACTTCACTGACCAGACGACCCTTTTATGCGATCGCAGGAACGCCTTCACGATCGCGAAGGCTAAACTTGCTGCCTCCATAATTTGCACTATGCGATCGCACTCCCCTCCATGCGATCGCATAAGCCAATCTCAACGGCCTCCCAATTTTCCTCTATGCGATCACACACTCTTCCCTGCGTTCGCATAACCCAAAACCAGCAGCCTCAAATTTGCACTATGCGATCGCGGACCGTTTCACGCGATCGCATAGAGTAAAAATCTGCTGCACTCACACCAGAAAACCAGCAATCCTCACAAGGTAAGAATCGACCCGTTGAGCATCCGAAACACACCCGAGGCCCCCGGGACCTCCATCAAACCTGCCAAGCAGTCCTAATACCTCATTCAAACTTAGTCGAGCCTTGAAATAACATCAAACAACATCGAAATCACGAATCGGAACCCGATTCAAGCTTAATGAACTTAGAACTTTAAACTTCTATATTCGATACCGAAACCTATCAAATCACATCCGATTGACCTCAAATTTTGCACACAAATCAGTTTCAACATTGTTGACCTGTTCCAACTTTCGGAATCAGAATCCGACACTGATATCAAAATTTCCACTTCCGGTCGGATTTCTTAAAAACTTCAAATTTCTTACTTTAGCCAAATAGCTCCAAAATGACCTACGAACCTCCGAATTCACTTCCGATCGCGCTTCTAACACCAGAATCACCATACGGAGCTATTCCCAGACTCGGAATCCCAAACAGACATCAATAACACTGAAATTCACTTCAACCCAAACTTATGAAATTTCTTGTAAAATGCTACCAATTTTGGGGTAGGGTCGATTTTAGCTTCGATTAGCTCTGTGTTTGAATTATCCATAAAATGCTTTTTCATAATATTATTTTTTAAGTGATGTTAATATTATTATTTGAGTAGCGCAATTGCTTATATATTACCAATATTACTGTATCCTGGGTTCTCTGATAGTCATATAAGTTATCTTTTATTAAATTTTCAAGGCTAGCTATTATTTCTATAGTTTCAGTCCAATAATTTAGATATTTGTAATCTATCAATGATCTGAATATAAATCTATGTCTGAAAATGCATCTAATTCTAATAAATCATGTATAGTTTCTATATCTAGATTATACCAGTTTTGGTTTGTTAACTCGATTATTTCTAATTGTATTATTTCGTTATAAATTATTTCTCTTAATTCTGTAGGTAACTCTTTAATACATATAAGATTAGTATCTTATGTCTTAAATCCTCACTAAGTGTGAGGTTATCCATTTTTATCATATTGTGTGCTAACCATATTCCTTCCAACATCTAAGCTTATTATTATGTTTATTATGTTATAATAAAGTATATTATTCTGTTCTTTTGGTCACTACCATGCTTTTGTTGCTGCAATCATCTTACCCTAACAGCGCCTCAACACTGACTACTTCCCTCACCGACCTCCTTGCCTTACGGTTTCGTCCTTAGGATGTCATAGTCTGGGCTTAGATTATTCTTAGCATACTACTTTCATGGTAAACTTACTTAAACAAATCAATATAGCAATATTAAGACATAATAAATAACATAATAGCAAAAATATCTTCAGGAATATTTAAATTTAGCTACACATGATTATTTGGAAATATACCTCTGTGGTTATCTCTGGAGATTGCTAATAGGTTATTATTATTATTATTATTATTATTTTATAGAGATGGTAGAGATGTGGAAGGTGATTCTCAGAAGAGGTGTGTCCCTCTTCTTCAATTTCTCCTCTTATTTATAGGAAAAAGAAAACTTTACAAATGCCTATCCTGCCCTCAAGATGGGCGGTCCTAATTAAAGGCTAAAAAGTAGCTGTCTTTTTTTACATCTGGACGGCTGAAAATAAAAGTAATAAAGTTAACTATTCTACTTTTGACTAATTTACAAGAAAACAAAAAACTTTTTCATTATTTGTTTACTGTAGGTCGCTTTTGTAGGTCACTTCTTGTCTGCCATCATTTTAATGTCATTTTCTTCTTTTTCATCCTTATCTCTTCGGATAGCTTTGTCCTGAGTGCGGTGTCTTTTTTCTTTTTGATGTTGCTGTTGTCGGTTGAGTGCGTATCTGAGTACATTATCCTTATCATATCTCTTCGTCAGAAGATTTTTATTTTTTGCTGATATCTATTCCATCTGTACAATTGGTATAATGTTATCTTCGCCTTGGCATTTTGTACAATTGTGATCTGGATATTTGTGTCCAATTAGCTTGCAATATCTGACTAATAGATCTTGGGATATAAAATTTTGTCGTAGAGCTCTGGTTGTAGGTATTTTCTTTGGTGTCAACATGCTTAGTACCCATTGGCGTATTTATTCCATATCGTTATTTCTGACTTCTCTACAATTTGAGTAGATCATGACTTGTTCTCTTGTGTAGTAGCTCCATACTGAGTTGCCATTTAGGTAGTTGTTTGCTAGCTCATTTAATATGGTTGATATACCAATAATTCTTTTGTTTGCATAGAATTCTAGTATATCGGCCTTTGCTATCTCTGGCTGTGGGCCTATATCTTCCGGTATAATCATATCTCTTGTCAAGCCAATCTTTATGACTTGTATAACTGATTTTATTTCGTCAAATAGTATCCCTGCTGGGGCCGTATATGATTTAATATAGAATAGGGTTCCTTTAGTTATTCTCTTGTAGGTCATAAAGGCTTTATGTAACTCTGGTATAGTTGCTATTTCATCTCCTGTTTGTGTATAGATTGTGCTTAGTAGTCCGTAACTGTAACAGGTTTTGGTTAGGTTTCCGTTGGTACCTGGTAGGGCTATTAGTTTGTTGTATCCTTGTAAGTTTTGGGTGATATACCCTGTATTTGGGTCTTCGGTGTTCATAGCTAATCTGGGTTTGGTATTTAAGTAGGTTTGTATTTGGTGAATATTGTCTATGTAGGTTTTGGTGATGTAGTTGTATATTTTTCTTTCTTGCTTTAGGCTCTCTGAATATGTGGTAGTTTGTGGAGGTGCAAATATTTCTCTATGGATTTTGGGTTTAAATGATTTATCAAATAATTTATTCATGCTTACATTCTTTGCTCCGCTAGTTGATGTTGTTGCATTAACTCCTTTTTGCTTAGATGTGTTTCCTGTAGCTGCATTAAGACAATTGTCATGGGTTGTTAGGTGTTTCCCATCGTCACCTTCTAGTTCTGGATTTTTTGAGCCTTCCGATCGGCTTAGTTCTGCATCTTTATAGTCATGCTGCTTACTACTCTTTAGTTTTTGTAACTCGTTATCCATACTGTCCACTTTCGTTGAAAGTGTAGTAAGGAGTTTGAGTATAGCTGTTGTGGTATCTTCTTTAGTCTGTGTACTTTTGTCTTGATAGGTAGTCTGCAATCACATTCTTATTAGTAGAAATTACATCAATTGTAAATGTAAAATTCTGTATACTTAATACAGGTCTTCGTATTTCCTTTGTTGTAACTGAATCTTGTATCTTACGTGTTAGCTACCATTTAACTTGAGTATTGTCAGTCCTTACTATGAATTTGTTATATACAATATATGGTTTGAACGCTAATAAGTATTTATATAGTGCAAATAGTTCTTTTCTATTTATTTTCCATTTTATTTGTGGTTCTGTATATGATCCTGAGTAGTATCTACAATGATGTTCTATTTTTTCATTATTATATTTATATTTAAGTATTCCTCCATAGCTATGATCACTCGAGTCGGTTTCTACTATGTATGTAAATTGTCTATTTTCATCTGGAAAATATAATTTTGGTAATTTTTTACACATAGTTTTGATCTTTTTTATATGAATTTTATCGTTATCATTAAAGTGATATTCTATATCTTTCTTTAGTTTTTTCTGTAAGGGTCTTAAGTTTTCTGCTAAGTTAGGTATATATTCTCTTACTTGGTTAATCAATCCTAAGAATGATTGTAGTTTCTTTTTAGTATCTAGTGTTTCATCTAGTTCAATTATTTTTTGTACTATATGTATTTGCATTTTTATGCCGTTTTTGTCTATCTGTATTCCTAAGAATTCTATTTGATTTTTTATTATTTCCACTTTCTTTTTACTTAAACTAATTCCTGATGCTTTTATGATGTTTATAAATTTTTCTAATAATTGTATGTGTTCATCTTGCGTTCTAGAATATAAGAGTATATCATCTATGTATATTATACAATTTTCTAGTTGGTTGAAGTAGTTATCCATGAAATGTTGATATCTGTCTGGTGCATTTTTGTACCCAAATGGTAATACGTTCCACTCGTAAAATCCTTGTGGTACTGTAAAGCCTGTGAGTTTTTTAGATTCATCTTCTAGTTTTAGGTGGTAAAATCCTGATTTGCAATCAAATTTACTAAAGTAATTATATCCTTGTATCTGTCTTATCTTTAATATTTTATTTGGTATGGGGTAGTTGTATGTTTTAGTTTTTGCATTTAGATTTCTATAATCGATAACCATCCTACTTTTCCCTCTTTTTTGTTCACTATGTTTGTTTACTATAAATGCTGGACTTGTATGTTTACTATTGCTTTGTTGTATATAATTATTATCTAATAATTCTTTTATATGTAGTTTGAATTCTGTTAAATCATTGAAATTGTATTTTAAAGGTTTTTGCGTTATTATGCTATTTTCATCAATTAATTCTATTTTTATTTTTGTTTTATGTTTTTCCATCCTTGTAAGGGATTTTCATTGTACAGTAATTCTAATTTATCTTGTATTGATTTTGTCTTATCTATTATGAAAATAATTATTTCTATCTTATAATTGTTTGTCTTATCATTTTCTAGTTTTTGTGTTATCTTTTCGCTTCCTTTTATCCAAGGTGTAGCTTTTCTTATTTTATTTACTCTTTTTGCTCCTATTTTATGTTTACCTGGTGTTGTAAACCACCAGTGAGTAGCTGTTATAATATGTGGGTACAGTTTATCTAAGAATGACATTCCTATTAGAATGTTTTTATTCGTAAATTCATAACTATATATTTCTCCTATCGTTAATATTTTATCCCATATATGTATCTTAATATTTTTTGCTTTATGTGTTATCATACTTCCTTCATTGTTAAACCCTGTTATCACCATAGGGTTTTTTAGTAGTTCCCATTTCCCTTCTGGTAAACAATTATGTTTACACATATTAGCTTCTGCTCCAGTATCTATCATAGGTGTATAATATCTATTGTAATATCCTTCTACTATTATTTTTGCGAGTATATATATTTTTGTCATAATTCTTATTTTTAAAGATATATTACATTAACGTTCTTTTTATTATAACATTTTTATTTTTATAATTTATTGTTAAATATTGGTCTTCTAATTTATATGGTTTAANTTCTTTTCTATTTATTTCCCATTTTATTTGTGGTTCTGTATATGATCCTGAGTAGTATCTACAATGATGTTCTATTTTTTCATTATTATATTTATATTTAAGTATTCCTCCATAGCTATGATCACTCGAGTCGGTTTCTACTATGTATGTAAATTGTCTATTTTCATCTGGAAAATATAATTTTGGTAATTTTTTACACATAGTTTTGATCTTTTTTATATGAATTTTATCGTTATCATTAAAGTGATATTCTATATCTTTCTTTAGTTTTTTCTGTAAGGGTCTTAAGTTTTCTGCTAAGTTAGGTATATATTCTCTTACTTGGTTAATCAATCCTAAGAATGATTGTAGTTTCTTTTTAGTATCTAGTGTTTCATCTAGTTCAATTATTTTTTGTACTATATGTATTTGCATTTTTATGCCGTTTTTGTCTATCTGTATTCCTAAGAATTCTATTTGATTTTTTATTATTTCCACTTTCTTTTTACTTAAACTAATTCCTGATGCTTTTATGATGTTTATAAATTTTTCTAATAATTGTATGTGTTCATCTTGCGTTCTAGAATATAAGAGTATATCATCTATGTATATTATACAATTTTCTAGTTGGTTGAAGTAGTTATCCATGAAATGTTGATATCTGTCTGGTGCATTTTTGTACCCAAATGGTAATACGTTCCACTCGTAAAATCCTTGTGGTACTGTAAAGCCTGTGAGTTTTTTAGATTCATCTTCTAGTTTTAGGTGGTAAAATCCTGATTTGCAATCAAATTTACTAAAGTAATTATATCCTTGTATCTGTCTTATCTTTAATATTTTATTTGGTATGGGGTAGTTGTATGTTTTAGTTTTTGCATTTAGATTTCTATAATCGATAACCATCCTACTTTTCCCTCTTTTTTGTTCACTATGTTTGTTTACTATAAATGCTGGACTTGTATGTTTACTATTGCTTTCTTGTATATAATTATTATCTAATAATTCTTTTATATGTAGTTTGAATTCTGTTAAATCATTGAAATTGTATTTTAAAGGTTTTTGCGTTATTATGCTATTTTCATCAATTAATTCTATTTTTATTTTTGTTTTATGTTTTTCCATCCTTGTAAGGGATTTTCATTGTACAGTAATTCTAATTTATCTTGTATTGATTTTGTCTTATCTATTATGAAAATAATTATTTCTATCTTATAATTGTTTGTCTTATCATTTTCTAGTTTTTGTGTTATCTTTTCGCTTCCTTTTATCCAAGGTGTAGCTTTTCTTATTTTATTTACTCTTTTTGCTCCTATTTTATGTTTACCTGGTGTTGTAAACCACCAGTGAGTAGCTGTTATAATATGTGGGTACAGTTTATCTAAGAATGACATTCCTATTAGAATGTTTTTATTCGTAAATTCATAACTATATATTTCTCCTATCGTTAATATTTTATCCCATATATGTATCTTAATATTTTTTGCTTTATGTGTTATCATACTTCCTTCATTGTTAAACCCTGTTATCACCATAGGGTTTTTTAGTAGTTCCCATTTCCCTTCTGGTAAACAATTATGTTTACACATATTAGCTTCTGCTCCAGTATCTATCATAGGTGTATAATATCTATTGTAATATCCTTCTACTATTATTTTTGCGAGTATATATATTTTTGTCATAATTCTTATTTTTAAAGATATATTACATTAACGTTCTTTTTATTATAACATTTTTATTTTTATAATTTATTGTTAAATATTGGTCTTCTAATTTATATGGTTTAACTTTTTCTAGCCATTTTAGTCCTAACGTTATGTTTTCATTTCCTTGGTAAATTTTAAATTGTATTTCTATTGGTATACCTCCAATAAATTTCTTCAATATTTAATAATGCTTTCGGTAATTCTGGATTTATCTTTTCAGTAGTTATTATCTCATTTTCTTTTATCAACTCTCTTGTAATATAATTATCTTCTTGCCCTGTATTTATAAATATTAAATATTTTCTTTGGTTCATTATTCCTGTGATATAATAATTATGTGGTCTTATTTCTTATATATTTTGTTCTATGGTTCTACTTGGGGTTGTATAGTCTATTCTTCTAGATGTACTCATCCTTGATGATGATGTATGTGGGGTTTCATAATTTATCCTTTTTGATGTATCTAATCGTTCTCGTACTATTTCTAGATCATTTTCCATATCTATTTCTTTATAGCTGTAGTCGTTGTGATCTATTATAGAAACTATGTTCTCAAATGGATCTTCTATCTTTATTTTGTCTATTTTTTTTTCTAGCCGTTATTTTGTGCTTCGTTGTTAGTATATATAAGTTTTTGCATCTTGCTGTAAATATTTTGCTTCCAGGTGCTAGTTCTATTCCTGATACTTTCCAATATAGTACTAGTGATTTGTTGATATTTTTATCATCTAATGCTACTGAATAGTTAGCACTTATGATGAATTTGAATTTTTGGTAGATTAGGTTACCTCGTATTGCACTGATTATACTTTTTTCTATATGTTGTATTATTCTGTCGTCTGCTAAGTATATTTCTATCGGTGTATTATTCCTTCTCTAAAATATGCTTTTATCAATATCTCTGTTCCTCCTAGGTGTACATATTTTATCGGATTTTTGGCCTTAATATCTTGTACTTCTTTATTTATTACTCTTTTATTTATGATAGGTATTTTGGCTTTACCTCTGGTGTATTTACAATCAATTATATGTTTTTGGCTAATTACGTAATATTCTTCTTTCTGTCTTTTAAACAAATTTTTTATAGTCGGTATTTCGAGTATTTTATTTACACTCAGGTCTAATTCTTTTCCTTTTATTTGTTCAAATATGTTATTGTCAAATATCATTTGTTGTTCTGTAGATTCTTCATCTTGATATTCTTCTTGGTGTATTATTTGTATATCTTTTTCAGTCATATTCTTCCATTTCAGATATACCTTTTTCAGTTAGTTCTTCTGGTTCTGTTAGTTCGTATATACTATCTTCACTTTCTAATTCATAGTCTATATATTCCATTTGCATGTATTCTTCTTCATCTATTATTATTTATGTTATTTGTTTTTTCTTTAGATTTTTATGTAATTTACAGTCTTTGGCTAAATGTCCTATCTTTCCACAGTTATAACAAGTACATTCGGATAGTTTTTTCTTAGGTTTATATGGCCTTTTGTATTTGTAATTTTTTACATAATATCTTTTTCTAGGCTGTTTATACTTATATTTTGATTTTCTTGGTCTATTTTTATATTTATTTTTTCTTTTACTTTTTCTTTTGTAATATTTATCATTACATCCAAACTGGGGTGCTGTTTTAATTCTGCAACATGCTAAGTTTTTTGTTAATACTTTTTCCATTTTTATATCTTCCTTATGTTTTTCACATAGTTCTATAAACCATTTTTGTAAGAAACTTATTCTAGCTCCTAGAGTATCTGTTAATCCTGCTGTATTCCAATCTTTTATAATTTTCGAATTAAATGGTTCAGGTAGTTTAGTAAAGTATAATTTCCTTATTTCTTTTCCTTCATCCATAGTATATGATCCTTTATAATAATAATTTTTAAATGCACAAGTATATTCATCTATGTAACACATATTATATATTGCTAATTTTGTCATTAAATTTCTGTTCATTACTTTTTCTCTATGTTGTTCTTCTATTTCTGTAGTCATACTACTAATTCGCTTCGTATTGCTATTTCATATTTAGTTAATATTTCTGTAGGTGTTGTTGCTACTTCGTTATTATTATTTCTGTTATTTCTTAAGGTTTTTAGACTATCTCCTGATAAATTTTGTAACCATAGTTTTATTGTTCCTATAAGTGTTCTTTCTATGTATCCTGGTACTTTAGTCATTGATATTTTATTATCTATTAATTGTTTTGATATATATCCCATCCATAATTGTATTTTTTTATTTACATCTTCAACACAGTCTAGGTCTAAGAAATTATATTGTTCACTTATCGGTTCTGGTGTTCATTTATTATTTAATCGTTTATTCCATAATGTTTGATTTCTATCATATGATTCATAACTATATGATTTATATTATGGTCTCGGTTTCAGGCTTCTAGATCTTGTAGATCTTGACGTACTTGGTTTATCTTCTTTCTTTGTGTTTCCTGTATTAACTTCTGGGTTTGTTGTTTTATTTATTTCTTCTAATATTTCTGTATACGTTTCACTAGTTTCTGAGTATTTTTCTTCTATATCAGTATCTGTATTACTTCCATCATTTATTTCTTCTATTCTTAATTTTTTGTTAGTTTCTTTTAATTGTAATGATTCTTTAAATTTTTCTATTTCTGTTGTTAACCTATTTCTTGTTCCTTTTCTAATTCTTTTTGTTCTTCCATTTGTTTAATGGCATATAATTCTTTTAGTCTTTCTATTTCTTTTTCTAATTCTTGTATTTTTGTATCCTTAGTTTCTTCTATTTTCTCAACTTCTTTCTTTGCTTGTATCTTTATTTTTTCGATTTCTAATTTTCTATCTATTTCTTCATTTTCTTTTGCTATTCTTACCATAGCTGTTAATCCGTCCTCTAACTTTACACTTTCTTTTTCTAACATTAGGTTTAAGGTATTTCCTACCTTTTTATATCTTCGTCCTAGGTTTGTAAATACTATTTTTATCTGTAAACCATATGAATTTTCATATATTTTTCGTCTATGGCAAATTCTTCTTTATTCATTATAAATCATGTTGGAGTTTATATTCTAAATGTTGTAATCTTATTTGTAATTTTAATATAACTTTTCTTTGTTTTACTATAGATTTCTTGCATACTTCTGCAAATATATTTTCGTTTAGTCTACTTTGTCTATATTCTATTTCATAACTTATTTCATTAATTTCTCCAAGAAGTTTTTCTTTGTTTTTGTAATTATTCATAGTTGTTTTTTAAGATTTTTAATGAGTTTGTAATCTGTTTTTGATATTTCGTTTATCAATATTTCTAATCTATAATTATTTGTCCTTGTTTGGTTTAGATGTTCATATTCTGGGTATAGCTTTTTTAATTTCTTTCTTATTTTCTGTAGTTTTTTATGTTTTTGATTTATCTGTATCTTATTTTCAGTTGTTTTCTTATTAGCTTGTTTCATCTAGATCTTCTAATATTTAGCTCTCATACCAATTTTGGGGTAGGGTCGATTTTAGCTTCGATTAGCTCTGTGTTTGAATTATCCATAAAATGCTTTTTCATAATATTCTTTTTTAAGTGATGTTAATCTTATTATTTGAGTAGCGCAATTTCTTATATATTACCAATTTTACTGTATCCTGGGTTCTCTGATAGTCATATAAGTTATCTTTTATTAAATTTTCAAGGCTAGCTATTATTTCTATAGTTTCAGTCCAATAATTTAGATATTCGTAATCTATCATTGATCTGAATATAAATCTATGTCTGAAAATGCATCTAATTCTAATAAATCATGTATAGTTTCTATATCTAGATTATACCAGTTTTGGTTTGTTAACTCGATTATTTCTAATTGTATTATTTCGTTATAAATTATTTCTCTTAATTATGTAGGTAACTCTTTAAGTACATATAAGATTAGTATCTTATGTCTTAAATCCTCACTAAGTGTTGGGTTATCATTTTTACCATATTGTGTGCTAACCATATTCCTTCCAACATCTAAGCTTATTATTATGTTTATTATGTTTAATAAAGTATATTATTCTGTTCTTTTGGTCACTACCATGATTTTGTTGCTGCAATCATCTTACCCTAACAGCGCCTCAACACTGACTACTTCCCTCAACGGCCTCCTTGCCTTACGGTTTCGTCCTTAGGATGGCATAGTCTGGGCTTAGACTATTCTTAGCATACTACTTTCATGGTAAACTTACTTAAATAGATCAATATAGCAATATTAAGATATAATAAATCACATAATAGCAAAGATATCTTCAGGAATATTTAAATTTAGCTACACATGATTATTTGGAAATATACCTCTGTGGTTATCTCTGGAGATTGTTCCATAGCTAATAGGTTCCCGGGTCATCCAAAACCCGATCCGAACATACGCCCAAGTATGAAATCATCATACGGTCCTGCTGGAACCTTCAAATTTTGATTCTTAGGTCATTTACTCAAAAATCCAATCTTAGTCAATTCTTCCAACTTAAGTCTTCCGAAATGAGAACTTTCTTTCCAATTCGACTCCGAACTACCTGAAATGAAGCTGCTCATGGCCTTAAACGGCCAAACGACGAGTTAGATCTCAAAACGACCAGTCGGGTCGTTACATTCTCTCCCACTTAAAAATACGTTCTTCCTCGAACGTGCTAAGAACTGCTCTGGAGTTGTCTGAAATCACTGTTTAGCACCTCGTGCACCTTCCCGTGCTACCACAACCCAGTTGAGTACATTTGCTCGAACAAATCTGAAGATATCCTCTATTATCCATATAATGATCTCGGAACCCAGTTCCAACACTCGAAATTCTCTGCCAGGCCTGTTTCCAATATATGAACACCGAATTAATCACTACGCGAGGTACCAGAATATGATTGCATGCCTTCGCTAAATTAATACCATTCACAGCATAACGTTCCCTGATCTCAATAGCCGAACATTCCACGAATCTGATGCTCCCAACGCACCTCATGCCACATATGTATAGTCCTGCTATAACGCTTACAATACCACCACGACGAAGGAGATGTGTAGAAATTCGTAACCAACTGTATAGTTAACCAATCATTGAAGCTCTCCTCCTGACTAGAATCATCACATTATTATGAACCAAATAATGGTATTTGTTCTTTAATATACTTCACACAATCTTATCGCACTGATCCCTGATCCAATAACCTTGTCTCACCCAGTATGAACTGCTCAAGCAACAAATCACCCCAGACATGACCAACAGTCTCACATGATGCCACACCGTGCCAATAGGCCACAACTCTATCGCGATGCATAAAGAAATGACTCAGGAAGGGACTACTCAACTCACGCAATTAATATGAACTTTCCTCAGAAAATAGGAAGTAAAACACAAGAAAATAAATATGGGGAACCGTACTCAACATCACACTATTGCGGCGTGCAACCCGATCCAAATAACATACCCGTGGCGGCGTGCCACCCAATCCAACCATAAAATTCACATAAGGAGATACACACCGAGCTGAATTGCTCATTACTACAAAATACTGAATATCGGTCACAAGCACGCTAAGTGCATAATACCATCTTGGGGAGACTGATAAAGCCATATGCTACAAAACTCAAGCACAACTGAGGTGCGATATATATACACTATGAATCTCAAGAGCTATCCTGCTCACATAATATCATCACTACGCGGAATATCAAGACATAAGAAATTATCAAGCCGTTTCATAACTCACACGGTACAATCATAATATTACATGAAATGGACAAGGATGGAACAACATCTAATGTTCTAATACCTCTCCATGAGAAGCGCTATACCGAAGTGAACACACCTGACCCTTATGGAGCCCATAATCATATTTAAATCCATCCATAACCCTCGATCCGATTCCACTCGCGCCGAACTAGGCTGATAGCCGGAGCAAAACCCCTACATCCGCAGCCAAATGAACCGAGCATCCTCCAGGCATAAACTCTCAAATAAACAACATTATACTTCTTTATACTTTGTCTGAATCTTCAATCAATTAAGTGACTACATGTCACCCCTATAAAATCCTCCCGTGGAATACACTTCCACGACCTCATGCACTAGATAACAAGTCTGCACATCCATACCACCGGCCACACACGTGCTATAAAGCCAACCAAGAAATCTGCAACCAGAACACAAAGCCTTTTACACAACCACCAATCTCAGGTGATGCTGAGACAATACCAACTTACTCTAAACATCCAAGTCTATTTTCTTGCTCATTCGAGCTCGTGACATCCTTCTCAACACCAATCCGCAACCTTTATCCTTCCTTCCAAATTTCATACCGTTCACTGCACCTAACATGCCACTATGCATAGCACAACAATTCCATCATGACTCCTGAACCACTATTAGGGCGAATACTTTATCACATAGAAAACTTTTACTTAACTCAATTTAAAAGAACCATAACGACACACGAGTGAATTTTCATAATCACAAAACATGCAAATCCTCAGGTAATAGCCTATGCCACCATAATCCTTCCGGGATCCACCTACACTTTTCCAAATTTTCATTACTCGCGTCATTCTCAAACTCCACCTCTGCAGGACATAACTGATTCACCCGAATACCCCAAACTAAAACTGATATGACACTTAGCCGTGCAATCAACTTATCAATAGTAGACTTTCCCCCGCTTGGATCAAGCCATAGATCAAGATGAACAATAACTCACAATGCCCATATGCCAACACCGCCACGATACCGCAGTGAGATTCAATTAAACCTTTCTTAATCCCATATAACACGACCCATCCTATACCTCAATCCAATTCGCACCTCACCTTAGTGATTATGATAACTCCAAATCAACACATAACTACTTAATTCGCACTCACTTCGAGTGACTTCATTCCACAAACTACTTCGTCTCTAGACCCACGAACCGACTCATGCTCTCCTTGCACGCATATTCACATCTTCATTGGCATACCCATTCCGATAACTCTTCTACGAACCCGAAGTCATTTTTTCCTTTTTTCTCCAAATGCTACTCTGCACGCCGAAGGTAACATAGAACACTCCACCCATATTCTCTTTCTCAAAATTCTGTTGCGAAAGCTCGATTCTTAACCATACCGTGGGCTTGAAATCCTTAGACGCCACATTCTAACCTTTGAATCTACTAGGACAGCTGTTGAGAGTCACACACTCTGGGTCCCAAATATAATCAACTCCACGGCTTTGCTGGTACCTGAAAACCCATCTCGAATAAGCACCCGACTGAATCACTTCCCTTGCAAATTACCTCTGTACTAAGCATAAATCCTGAATCTTTCCAAAGCCTAAACCTGATTCCATAAGGCCAACCTTTGCACACATTTATCAAATCCTATGCTCAATTACTACTCATGTCTTCTTCCCTTAGCTGTAATAACCCACTAATATGCCGATGACTAGAATTTTTGCCAGTAGATACCCATGCAACCCAATCGTAGGCGGTGGAACTCTCCCACCTAGCTTGAAGCCGCTATTACACAAATCTGGAACTCACCAATAATCTTCCTTCATTTTTGACATGATCCTGCATAACCAACTCGCCAAATTCCTTGAAGTCCTTCTGTTAGTATTTCACAAGCACTCGGAGCCATTAACCACATTCTCATATCCGACCCCTTGCTGAATAGTCAGTAAAATCCCTCGCGAAAAGTCCACCTACCACGCAACCACTGGACTGCTCACAGAAGATAACCCACCTGCGAAAATTACCAACTGACACCTTCCAACGACGCTGTACTGCACAATCTCTACGACATCAATACCCCATCCTACACCCGTTATCATTTACCAACTTTACCAGTCCGTCCGCTCCTCATGGACATCTACTAAATGCGTGACAATATCTTCTAATTCAAAGCTATATATATTGCATCCTTCTTCATACCAAGCAACTCTTTCTTGCTGTATCCCATCTCCCGTCGTAGTAGCTAACATTTCAATATAAGCCCGTGGACCCAATCACCGTCCACAAAAATTCTCAAATCACTCCAAACTTCTCCTTAGGATGTGCAACTATCTCACCACAGAAATCATATGCCACGCTACCACTCTCCCACTTTGGTCAAACTCACTCCTTTAAGCAACTGCTCGACTTCCGCTTCTTACACCTGGCCTTCTTGAAATTTAATCATTGCCTGACACTTCCCACATATCTTTCCTCATCGTATGTTACCCAGTTGTAGCCTCAAATAAATATCATTCTTTGTAGCGCTTAAACCAACAGACCACCACAACTTCAAAACCCTCCGAAGATCATCTTCCTCGAGCCGCCTACATTAGAAATACTTATTCAATCCTGAACCACCACACACCATGATCTCTGACAGCCGCTTCTTTAATACTACTTCACATTACTCTGACCTATTGCGACCGAAGAAACCATAGCACCGGCGAACTTAAGACATCCTATTCGATCAAAGACGATGATACCACGTCACAGATGAAGATTCCACCTCACCTAAAAACACCCAATCTCATTACTCTATCAACCCGAACCTAATCATTTATAGTCTAATTGTCTTTCCCCCGCCGGAAATAAAATACTGAAATCTCAGAATCGCGCTCTGCGAAGACCTCCTTTCAAGTCATTCATTGACCCGACGTACGGGCAAGCATCCTACTATCACATCAATACCATGCGATAACCAATTATAAGCATCATAGCAAATCTGCGCATAACCTCAAAGCTCTTAGAAGTGCAGCTACCGAGCTGAAATAACATAATATCCTTCTGCAGAGCAGTGACAATAGCCCCAACAACCTGTGCATGGAAAAACCTCGTGCACCATATCTGTAGCACCATTACAATCCCACAGATTCTCGATTTTTATAGCAAGCACTTCGCGACGTGTAAGATTGAGTAGGAAGAAACGTAGGCATAAGCCTCAAAGGAATCAAATCGCACGATGAGAGAATCAAGAAGGGAAGTACTCCTAACAGCCCTGTAGCCTCTCGAAGATAAGTACATACGTCTCCATACCGATCCGCAAGACTCCACTAGACTTGCTCATGACTCGTGAGACCTAAGGGAACCTAGTGCTCTGATACCACGTTGTCACGACCCAAAATCCATTAAGGTCGTGATGGCGCCGGACACCACAGTCAGGAAATCCAACACTCAATAGTTAATTAAACTCCTATTTTAGTATTTTGTTAACTATTACTTTTCATTTTGTTATTTAATAATCAAATAAAATTTACTGAGTAAATACGATGTTTTAAATAATTCAATCGACAAATACATCCCAAAGTCATCCAAGAATCCGGTGTCACAAGTGCATGAGCAATTTCTAAGAAAAACCAAATGAAATACAAAAACCGTCCAGAATACAAATTGGACAGTAAAGAAAGTACAATACATCCGAGTAAGACTCTGTTGGCTACGGGTCGTCTCGAGGGAAGCAGCTCTCCTAAGTCTCCATGTCGTCCATATCACTGCGTCAAGCGGGGCCACTAGATATACATGTACCTGTGCAATAAAAATGCACAGCAAGTGTAGTATGAGTATGAAAACAACATGTACTCAGTAAGTATACTGCCTAACCTCGAAGAGGTAGTGACGAGAGGTCGAATTTGACACTTGCTAGAGGTCAATTTAATAAAAATCAAGGGTGACACTAGCATGGATATCATAGGTAAGTAACAAATAGTGAAAGGAAATAACAATTTCTTCCACATTTGCAAATTTTAAATGTTCGTCATTTCAGTTGACAACTATAATTCAAGACCAGTAAACAGTTAAAAATCACAGAAAGTACTCAACAAATATCATGCGTAGGTAATGCCGAGGGTCGAACGGCTCGAACCAACGATAAATATAAAATGTGCACTGCCGAAGGGTCGAACGACCCGAACCATAGATGCATCTGTTACCCCGCTCACGAATCAATCATGCGACGCGGTCAAATATAAATAATAGAGTTACCCAGCTCGTGAATCATACATGCGAATCAAGTACTCATATATATACATACATTCAAATAGTAAATCAGGAATTCATCAGGAAATATTTATCCAAGGAAAAGATCAATTCTCTTTTTTTTTTTATGATTAAGAAAAGGAAGTTTAACCTTCTTAGATATTCGTTTACTAATTTGATAATATTAAATAATCAATTTTTTATCAGCAAAATTACAAGTACCGCAAGTAAAGTATGCTAGTGGATCCTAGACTACCCAAACATAAGCATAACAATAGCTACACACGGACTCTCGTCACCTCGTGCGTACGTAGCCCCCACAAATAGTAGCATATATTTAATTATTTCACCTATGGGGACAATTCCCTCTTACAAGGTTAGAAAGGAGACTTACCTCGCTTCGAAGATTCATGATCGGTCTCCAAGCCCTCCCGACGACTCAATTGATGCACCACGCCCCAAAACTATCCAAATAACGGGCAAACCAATGAAAATATACTCTAATACTTATAACAATTCAATTTATATAAATTTCCAACTCCGCTCGAAAAGTTGACAAAATTGCCCTCGGGCCCACGTGCCCGGATTCCGAAATTTTTCGAAGATAAAGATTACCCATAACTTTACGAACTCAAATATATAATCCTCTTTCAATTTCATGCCCAAATTCGTGGTAACAAATCGAAAAATACAATTTTCTAGGTTTACTCCCAAATCCCATAATTTCTACAAATTCCCATGTCCAATTCCGCATATAATCATGTATTTAACTAATAAATGGGAAGAAACCACTTACCTAGAGTTGCTTGATGAAAATCTCCCCTTTAAGCTCTCCAAAATTGGCCCCCATGAAAGATTTGAGATAAAAATGGGCCAAAACCCGTTTTAAAACACTTCACTGACCAGACGACCCTTCTATGCGATCGCAGGAATGCCTTTGCGATCGCGAAGGCTAAACTTGCTGCCTCCATAATTTGCACTATGCGATCGCACTCCCCTCCATGCGATCGCATAAGCCAATCTCAACGGCCTCCCAATTTTCCTCTATGCGATCGCACACTCTTCCCTGCGTTCGCATAAGCCAAAACCAGCAGCCTCCAAATTTGCACTATGCGATCGCGGACCCTCTCAAGCGATCGCATAGAGTAAAAATCTGCTGCACTCACACCAGAAAACCAACAATCCTCACACGGCAAGAATCAACCCGTTGAGCATCCGAAACACTTCCGAGGCCCCCGGGAACTCAACCAAACCTGCCAAGCAGTCCTAATACCTCATTCGAACTTAATCGAGCCTTGAAATCACATCAAACAACATCAAAATCACGAATCGCAACCCGATTCAAGCTTAATGAACTTAGAACTTCAAACTTCTATATTCGATGCTGAAACCTAACAAATCACGTCCGATTGACCTCAAATTTTGCACACAAGTCACTTTCAACATTGCGGACCTGTTCCAACTTTTGGAATCAAAATTCGACTCTGATATCAAAATTTCCACTTCCAGTCGGATTTCTTAAAAACTTCAAATTTCTTACTTTAGCGAAATAGCTCCAAAATGACCTACGGACCTCAGAATTCACTTCCGATCGCGCTCCTAACACCAGAATTACCATACAGAGCTATTACTAGACTCGAAATCCCAAACAGACATCAATAACACTGAAATGCACTTCAACCCAGACTTATGAAATTTCTTCGAAAATGCTAACTTCTACAACATATGCAAAAACGCTCCCGGATCATCCAAAACCCGATCCGAACATACGCACAAGTCTGAAATCATCATACGAACTTATTGGAAGCTTTAAATCCTGATTCTGGGGTCATTTACTCAAAATTCCAATCTTAGTTAATTCTTCCAACTTAAGGCTTCCGAAATAAGAACTTTCTTTCCAATTCGACTCCGAACTTCCCGAAATTTAGTTCTGACCACGCCTACAAGTCATAATACCTAAAATGAAATGCTTATTGCCTTAAACCGCCAAACGACGCGTTAGATCTCAAAATGATCGGTCGGGTCGTTACATTCAAAGTCGAACCATAACGGCCTGAAACCGGTGAGACAGAACCAAAATCGTAATTAAACTGGCCCTGGTCCCTTGAGGACCTTAAAGACATCAAAACCTGGTGTAAGAGAGACCCTTGGAGGTCTGAGGGTGGTGAGAGACCACCATGGTCGATGGCAGATGAGTGACGTCGATGGGGAGTTAGGGTTAGGTTTTGAGAGCATTTGGAGAGAAGGGGAAGGGGTGACGACGGAGTGATGAGAGAAAATGAGGGGTTTGGGAGGGTTGTATTGGGTTGGTATTTGGGCTGACTGATTTAGGCTGGAATTGAAATGAAAAATGGCTATTTGTTAAATACCCCAAATGAATTAATTAAAAATACTTTGTAAAATAATTACTACTTATAAAAAATGAATTTCATGCATGGTAATGTTTTTAAAAAAATGGTTATTTAGTATTTAAAAATACAAAAGACTAATTTCTAGTAAAAAATAATACAAAAATGTATGCATGGGCTATAAGTGCAAAGTTATTGCAATTGTAGCCAAAGGTGCCAATTTGGCTATTTATAAAATAATTGGACTTAATAAGACCATAAATAGTAAATTAACCAAAAAATATTTTTGAAATAATTTGTGATGCAATTTTATGATTATTTATTAGAAATAAAATGCTGGGAAAATTAATGAAATTATGAAAAATTATAGAAAAATACCAATTGATGCTAATGCATGATTTTGAAGACATATATGTAATTAAAAAAATTATTTTAGTAAAAATTGGGTATCAACAGACGTGTGCTCATACTTGGACAATACTTCTATCATCTTTCTTAAGAGTAAGAATCAAGTTTCTATGGGTATGTTATCGGGTGGAACGAATGTTATTTGTGCCCTAGTTTGTTTCATTTGTTGTTCTCTTATGTGGCGAGTTGTGAGACTGCTTGGCTATTCACACGTATGATGTGGTTATGTTCAGTCCTTGTGGCAATATTCGAGCGAGATGGTCCTTGGGGTGTTGAATTGTTTATTGCACCTTGGTTATGGTTTTCTTGTCTGTGGTATATTGTGCAATCCGAGTCTCCATGGTTATGGTCGTGCACTTGCTTGTTTTTTGTTGATATGCATGTGGTTGTTGATTGTGAACATTATGGCTTGATGGGTATTCCATGTGGATAGGTATGTTTGGATCGAGCTATGCGCCACAACAAGATTATGTTAGAATGAGATTCTTTGTAGTTATTTCATGTGTTTTGCTTCTCCCTTTGTGGGATGGATTCATAGCATAGTGACGTTGGGGTTGTGCCTATTGGATTTGTTGGGTTGAGTTGGTTTTTGAGGCTAGGATTGTTATGAGTATGTTGTCTTTGTTGTGAATATTTTTAAAGTATGGCATGAATAAAGAGAATTGTAAGTGATTGCATATGCTAAGGTTTAATTATTGCTATTAACCATAGTCATTGGTATAGTATGCTTCAAAGGTGTTAAATATGTTAAGTGCTCAAAGATAGCGTAAAATGTTGGTTGACTCGAGGACGAGCAATGTTTAAGTGTGGGGTAGTGATGTTTTGCTATAATTTCATATTTTTAATGCATTGCTTAACTTATATTTTGGTTCTTTAATGCTAAATTGTAATATATTTATGTTTAATTGAGTTTATTTATGTGTAGGTACTTTGAAGATAAAATTCGAGAGCAAAATAATATTGCAAAGTGTATTTTATACATTACAATGATTAGTTCATGAGTATGAAATTAAGACATAATGATAGGATGGACGAAAATAGTGCAATAAACCAAGGGAGGTGAAGACATTACCTTGGAAAATGATGGACACGTGGAAGGGAAGGTCTTTATGGCACAAAGTAATTGGAATGACTATTATTGGAGGCAAAGAATAGATATTGTAACAATAAGAGTTGAAGCAGCGAAACATTTAATCCAAGCAACGCAGGCAGTTTTCCTCGCGTTAAAGCTCGCATCGCATTGTCCAACCCGAGAAAGTTCTGGCGTTTCACGTTGCAACGCCCGGGTCTAGTTTTGAAGTTATTTTGTCTTCTTTTTAATTTTGGACTTGGTTATTTTTTCTAGGCTTTTATCCTTGTATACTATCAAGACCGGGCTTGCCCTTTGTATGACTAATCAAGACTGGAACATGATAGGCTAGGGGTCAACTTTGTGTTGTATCGAACCATGGCGCGGAGTTAGATTGCCGAGCTCGTGACCCAGAGACCGATCAATATCGAGATCGGCCAAGATTGAGACAAAGGGAAGTTTACCGAGTCAAATAACGGAAAGCCGAAATATCCGTAATCAAGTGAGGATCACGGTGAAAATCCCGGCACGTATCAAGAAGAGGCCGATTAATTATTCAATCATGAGATTTCTTACTGTATTTGGAATTGTATTAAGAGTAGGACTCCCCTACTATATAAATAGGGTCTGATCATTTGTAAGACACATTACATTCACTCAATAAAAAATAATATACTGCCTTTTCTAGCTTTCGATATCTTGTTACTCTGTTCTTATATCAGTTGAATCTTCGTTTGGTTCGAGGGTGATCGATCTCGAGGGACAAGGCTATTCGATTTGTTTGGTTTGCATTTATTTCTTTTACAGTCAATTTCAATACTAATTTATATATTTTCTCAGTTTGTGCCAAATTATATCATGTATCCTTAAAATCACATATAAATTCAATTATTATCCGTTTTTAGGATAAATAGTTTGGTGCCCACCGTGGGGCTAAGGATAATAGTGATTGCCTGGTACTAACCTTTGTAACACACACTATTTTATACTTGTTCTCATGAGTATCTTTGATTCCAGGATCAACATGTCGAGCTCTCAGGCAGCACCCGTACACGTGGACAATGACTTCGGTCATTATGATGATAATGACAACATAGCACCAGGGAATGACGTACCTCCAGTTGGCCTCGATGGAGTTCCGGCTGTAGATCCAACCGACGTCAGCTCCCATGTAGCCATTAATGCAAATTTGGCCACCGATTCCGAGAGTAGCATCCGCAGGGATGTCAATCGGCCGCTCAGAGCACACAGGGAGGTAAAGAAGGCAGAATCATCCTTTTGGTGATCTTCAAGATGTTGCAGGCTTAACAAGCAACAATAGCACAACTCCAAAACCAGAACCATGCGCCATGCAGGATCGAGCCCGAGTCGTCCCAGGAAGTTGTTCACAAGGTCGAATCAGTGTCAAGGAAATCGAACACAAATGAATCAGGGAATGATCCCGCAATCATGAAGATGCTCGAGGAACTAATGAAGCGAGTTGAATCAGGGGAAAAGAAGATCGAAGCAAACGACAAGAAGGTGGAAACCTATAATTCCAGGGTTGATCAAATCCCAAGGGCACCACCAATATTGAAGGGTTTGGATTCCAAAAAGTTTGTACAAAAGCCCTTCCCCTAGAGCACAGCTCCCAAACCGATCCCCAAGAAGTTTCGTATGCCCAAGATTCCTAAGTATAATGGAACAATCGATCCCAACGAGCATGTCACTTATTACATATGTTAAATTAAAGGGAATGATTTGGAGGACGACGAAATCGAATCCATATTACTAAAGAAATTTGAGGAGACCCCGTCAAAGGGAGTGATGATATGGTACCATAATTTACCACCTAGCTCTATTGATTCTTTTGCCATGCTAGCAGATTCTTTTGTATAGGCACACGCCGGAGCCATAAAGGTCGAGACTAGGAAGTCGGACCTCATCAAGGTAAAGCAGAAAGATAACGAGATGCTCAAAGAGTTTGTGTCTCGATTCCAAATGGAACGAATGGATCTACTACCGGTCGCTGATGATTGGGCAGTTCAAGCCTTCACTCAAGGATTGAATGTACAAAGTTCAGTGGCTTCACAACAGTTGAAGCAAAACTTGATTGAATACCCGACTGTTACCTGGGCCGATGTGCATAATTGATATCAATCAAATATTAGAGTCGAAGACGACTAGCTGGGGACTCCTTTCGGGTCCGTTTATCCTATCACGCCCATCGACAGAGTCAAAAAGGACATTGATCGAGAACCGAGGTTGAACAGGGATCCATAGCCATATAATGGAGATCGTAGGGGCAACGGACCTGGGCGCAACCCTATACGAGGTGAAAGGAGAAATAATCGAGGCCAGAGCTCTCGAGGGCTCGTGAGCAAGAATGGTTTCGACAGGCATGCCGGACCTAAAGAAGTACCATGACTGTCAGAATATAACTTCAATGTTGACGCATCCGCCATCGTATCGGCTATCGGACGCATCAAGGATACTAATTGGCCTCGACATCTGCAGACCAATCCAGCTCGGAGAAATCCCAACCAAATGTGCAAGAATCATGGTACCCATGGCCACAGAATGGAAGATTGCAGACATTTGAGAGAGGAAGTAGCCCGGTTATTCAACGTCGGACACCTTTGGGAGTTTCTAAGTGATCGAGCCAAGAATAATTTCTGGAACAGAGATTCCAACAAACAGAACGAGCAAGAAGAACTGCAACACGTCATTCACATGATTGTCGGAGGGGTCGATGTTCCCCAAGGGCCAGTGTTAAAATGCACCAAGGTGTCGATCATAAGGGATAAGAGAACTCGAGATTACATACCAGAAGGAACCTTGTCCATCAACGACAAGGACGCAGAAGGGATCATGCAACCCCATAACGACGAACTGGTAATATCTGTACTCATGAATTAGACTCAAGTTAAACGTGTTTTAATTGATCCAGGTAGTTTGGCCAACATCATTCGATCGAGGGTCGTAGAACAACTCGGCCTATAGAATCAAGTTGTGCCCGCGACCCGAGTGCTAAACGAATTCAACATGGCATGTGAAACCACTAAGTGCGAGATAACTTTGCCACTGAACATGGCCGGTACCATCCTGGAGACGAAGTTCAATGTGATCGGGGGAGACATGAGGTATAACGCCCTGTTCGGGAGGCCATGGATCCACAACATGAGGGCAGTTCCCTCGACCCTTCACCAGGTTCTAAAATTCTCGACACTAGAGGGCATCAATGTCGTGCCCCCTTTTCTCGTGAAATAGGGTTTTGACATGTTACAACTATTTTGGATAGGAGATGGGGTGTTAAAAGAAGAGAAGAGTCACCACCTAACGGTTTTTAAGGTGCGTTAGGCACCTATCATGTAGATAACTCTGTTTGACTAGTCAACGCCACCAAAGATCAGGTAAGGGCTCAAATTACCTCAAAGAGAAGGTGTTAAGCACTCTTCGAGGTCAAAGAAATTTATTGCAACACAATGAGAAATAAGGATTACAAGGTTATAACTATTAGGTCTATATTAGATGACTAAACGTATAAAGAAGGAAAAAAGAGGGGGCGGGGGTCCTATGTTTTTAGCCTAAAGGATCATCCCGTGCAACATAAATGTCACGCCCCGAACCTGGGGGGTGAGACCGGCACCCAGTGCCTCACCTATCCTTGCGTACCAACTTGCAACTAAGAGACTCTGAACATATGATGTCATACTTTGTCCATTGGCCACATTGCAAGACAACTGCGAATGCTGACTAGATGTCAATATAAAACTGGGCCGACAAGGCCGTTATAATTATTATAGCTGAAAAACCGACCAAACATACATACAAGGTCTGCAAGCCCAATATATTGCACTAATTGACAGGATATGTCTACAAGCCTCTAATGATGGATATACTGTGATCGGAACAGCTCCCCGACCTACTCATAACATATATACATATATATCCATGATGTATATAAGGCTCTAGACCCGACAACTCCGAAAGGCATGTAGCTTACCAATCAAGATGAACTCGGGCAACACTTAATGAGGAGGCCTACCTGTCTGTCTGTCTGAACCTGCACGCATGAAATGCAGCGCCCCCAGAAAAGGGACGTCAGTACGAAATAATGTACTGAGTATGTAAGTCAATATACTGAAAGCTGAAACTGAACTGATAATATAATAACTACAAGTAGCTGGAAGTCAAAGATAATCTGAAGATATGCTTACCTGTTGATACTGACTCAACTCTCTCAATATAGTAAGTAAAATATTTGTCCGGCTCTATAAGGCTCGGTATATATATATAACTGCTCTGACGTAGTAGGCTCGCTCATAGGCGCTCGGCCATACTAGGGTCTGTATCTCGACCAACTGGGCTCGCTTATAGGCGCTCAGCCGCAGTAGGCTCGGTATATAACTTGCCATCTGATTAGAGGTTGCCCAATAGGGGCCTGCCCATAGATTATAACTATATGGTAATGAAAATACTATAAAAGTCTGTTAATTAAAACAATGGTTTAAAGATTACACTTAAGCAATTATATCCCAAAACATATCCCAGAACCCTGTGTCACAAGTACATGAGCAATTTCTAAGAATTCAACAATCATTACAAGCGTGTCCGAAATACAACTGGACAAGGAAATTTAAATGAAATAGATACAGTACGAAGGAGACTCTGTCAGCTGCGAATCGCCTCCGGATGATGCATCTTGATGAGTGGCTAGAATTCATGATTTTAAGCATTATATACCTTGCATTTTATGAGCTTTAATGATAAAATACACGTCGTATGTGCCTAATAGGGTATGTTTTATGTGTAGGTGAATTGAAAATGGAAACGGGGCTAAACGGATGCAAATACGTC